>LQNS02278138.1:594177-607277 GCA_001587735.2 Parhyale hawaiensis
TATCACTTCATTACATAAACACCTCAAGTGGACCTTCAGACCTGCTCATGATATACTGCCGCCTGGGTGAAGAGGGGAGGGTCCAAAATGAAAGCGAATTCACGGGGGGACTCAGCAATAGCTGGAAGTAAGTTAAACCTGAAAAACACTAACTTCAATCAGCATTTTTTAATGAATATCTACTGAATACGTGGTGGCATTGGTATCCAGTACTTGTTCGAAGGTTGAACTTTGACATGTTCAAATTGCACAGGCATATGTTATTCAAAATTTGCGCTATTTATAAAAGAAAACAAGTGTTTTTTTTTTCAATTTTTAAAAGTTTCTTCGACGCTGCACTTCTGCCTGTAAAAATTCTAAACAGATTGACGAAATGAAACGATAGTAATCTGTAGAATAAAATGTATAGAGGAAAAAACTTCTGAACAGAACTCTTAAGGGGGCACAGACCTCTTTAGTACAAATATAGACCTCTTTAGTGAAAAAAATCCATAAAAAATACGATATTGGTGTTTTTGACCTAAAATTTACAGAGTGTATTCCAAATATGATTTCTGGCATCATGTATGAGTGAAAAAGTGATCCGTCATCAGTGACGTCATTATGACGTCAAATGACGTCATACGTCACCATGACGTCAATAATTGTGATGGAGACATGAAATTTGGTATGGTTGAACTTGAAGTCATTACTAAGGAAGGTATTGTTCGCTTTTTCAGACAATTTTCACATATTTTGAAATATAAGGTCTTACTTTCACCTATCATGCAAAAATTTATATTTTCATGTATATAACATGTTTCTGGTCTAATAAATCTGTAAATTTATATTTTATCAAAAATTGCGAACCATACGTCTGTACCTACTACATATAGTAGTATTCATGACAAATTTCAAATGAATAGGATGAAAACTGAATTTTTCATAATTTTTTTTTAATACAGAAACTCATTTTTCAGTACGCCCACTCAAAGTTTGGGTAAGTCATTATAATTATAATATACTCATGTTTTAAATCGGGTGTCACGCCTAAACTATATGAGATAATGATTTTTTTTAACTTTCCTATGATTTTTAAAGAAATATAGAATGGAAATATGTAATAAAAAATTTACAACTTTTGACAATTTTAGAGGTCTGTGTCCCTTAACCTTTTTTTTCAAAAATTAAAATCGTTTTTTTTTTTTTGCATGCTAGTGTATGTATCGAAAGTATGTTTTTTTAGCCTATTCACTTCGCCACAGCCGATCACACGACCTTTAACACAGGGTAATAGATTAGATTCGATAGGAGGCGGCAGTAGGCGAACCAACAGGCCCATTCTCAAAGACACACCGAAACTTATACCCCGGCCCTCCATGAGCTATTGCCATTGTATTAGTAGTAGTTGTTTGCCTCAGGAGCGTACAAAGTTTTATATGATTTTACCTATTTTGTAAAATAGTCTGAAAAACTTACCTGTGACTGGGGACTGGGGAAAAGAGGAGGAAAAAGAGATGAGATAGAAGATACCAACAAAAGTTCTAAAATCTCTGGAGAAGATTCTCGCAATTCTCTGTATTCGTTGTCCTTCAATTCGTAGGGCAACGCCATCTAGGAAGCAGTAGAACGAAAGAACTGGCAGGTGCACATTTGTCTTTTGCCCATTTGTCGTGTGCGCTCTTGTCACTGTGAGCATTTGTAGTGTGCGCACATGTCCGGCCACCAGCTCTTGGTTGTATTCTTCTTTCCGTGCCCTCGAGGCATTTAAGAGGATTACACGTGCTACAGTTGATGCACACTCTTTCATTTTGAAGAATGTTAGATCCCGAACTCGTCAGTTCAGTCGGTGCTTCGTGCCCTGGCCTGTTTTAGCTTATAATTCATTGCCAGCATCGGCTTTCAATCGTGTTGGCCTGCAGACGTTTAAGCCAGCTGTGTATAGCTTTTTGTTGTTTGTTATTAGAAGCGTTTTGGGGTCCCGGTGTTGTAAAATGCTTCATTTGTGCTATCCCTATCAGAGATTATCGTAGGAAACAACTATGATTATAGTCGAGCTTGGTTTCAAATCATTCGTAATCAAAGGCATTTATGTGGTAATTTCCTACTCTAAGCTGGAATATAGACACACTACACAGCTTAAAGGAAATTACATAACCAATGAAGAATTTTAGCCGTACCCGTTGTCAGGGTATGTAAGGCTAAATAACACATAAAACTTGATATCAAGTTATATAAAGCTAATGAAAATATTTTCTTGGTGAAATTTTACATAATAAACTGAATAAACACAAAAAATGAATGGCAATATTTTTTTGATCAATGATTGCACTGCTGTTTACAAGAGAATACTACAAACAAATAAAAATGATTGGTAACTACGCTAAAGTGGCGGAGCGTCGAAAAAAAAAAAAAATCGGGAAACAATAGATAAAAATAACGTCAAGGAGGTTAGCGTCCATACATACTTTACAAGTTTTTTTTTTTTTTTTTTTGCAATTCATTCTTAGGAAAGAAAAAAACTGAAAATGTGCACAATTTTCGCAATATAATATGCATTATTAGACATTTTGCATTCAAACCTATCGTCACACAATTAAGTTTGGTCGATTATGTTGGGAATTCTAGCCATGTCACAATCCATGGCAATCCATACATATTCTTCCCCAGATAATGGGAGAAATTCCACCCATGATCGTACGTACGGAAATCCATTGATAATCTGCCATGGTTATGGAAACAATTCACCCTTAATCGTATATGAAGAATTCCACTTATCGTTTCCTATGATTTGTGGTTGGATTCCACTGAAATTATTTTCTCCGGAAAAACGCTGGTATTTTGCTATATTTCAACCTTTCCGCTCATAATCATCGGTATTTCCTCCGAAAATTTTTGATTGGCGCACTACCTGTCAGTGGTGGCCCGAGCGTGCAGTTTTACTAATAATAACAGCAGCAACAATGCAGTGGCACTCTGGTGCTGCCGCTGGTGTGGTGGCTCCCAGCGTGCACGAGATACTCCTACCGACACCAGGTACCATGACAATACTGTAATCAGACTTTGAAACGAAAACACAATGCCAACCTAAAGCGGACAGTATTAGTTACAGCGGGTTCCACAAGCCTCCAGAGTGCTAGATAGTTGGCTACGCATAGCGAGCTCCTCACGTACGATGAGGGGCGCCAGGTACACCATGTTGGCGTACCAGTTACACCATGTACACCAGGTGCAAGCAAGTACACCAGACGAGGAACGAGATCGTGCACACAGTTGTTCCGCTATCGTGCAATCAATCTCTTCAAAAATGATCCAGCTCCAACCATTTGGGTGAGTAACGGCCCAAGTTTGCCATTTCTCACTGTCATTTCCGATCACAGGGAACCCGGCAGTAAACGTTTTATATCTCATTCAACTGACACTTGGAGGTGAGTAATTACAGCTCGAGACCACCTGTGCTGCAGTGATGCGCAATTCCCAACTAAATTTAAATAACTAAGAAATTTTTCCCAGAATGAACCGGATTGAGATATTTTGTGTACATGAATATATTGGTGCCTCTATGTTTCTGTAAATACCTACCTCTGCACTTTTGTACCCGAGTACCTCGCTACGTGCAGAGCGACAATTCAGTTAAATATAGACCGAACGGGTTGATTTGACTGGAAGTCGAAATTTCGGAGTTAAGACAAGAGTTATGCAGGAAGTCGTCGGTGTATATCACCCTTGCATCCTAAGCCAAAGAGGTTTTTTGTTCAGTTTTACTGTTCGTCTATCTCTTTGCCTGTCACAAAGAAATCTCATAAGTCATATATGGAGATTTACAAAATTTACAAGAATTATTAGGTATGTTAGAAGAAACAGATGATTAACTGCGTTGATGATCTGTGTTGATGATCCGTTCACCCGTTTGTTTGTCTCTTCTTTCTGCATGCCATAACTCAAAAAGTTAGGGACGGATTTTCATGTAATTTGCATGAAATGTTAGGCGTGTTATTATGAGTAAATCTGTCAGTTCAATATTTATCTCTTTGATTTTATGTTTGTTATCAACATAACTCAGAAAGTTATCAACGGATCTTTATGAAAATCACACGAATTGTTAGTAAAAATATTGGAAGATATAAATGATTTATTTTTAATGATAATCGGTTGCTCTATTTCTGTGTTTGACTAAAGTTTGTCAGAATGGTTGTTAGCAGTATAACTCAAAATGTTATGAACTGTTCAGCTAAATGACAGAAGCTGTTATTATTGTCAAAAGGCACATATGACTAGATCTTGGTATTGGTACAACGGAGATTATAGTTTCAGAATCAATTTGAATTTTTCGTTGCCGTACCTTGCTTGGCTTAGATATGCGCTGTCAACGTGCTCTATTCTTATATGGATTTCTATCTAGGTTGAAGATTTTCATCTCCAGCAACTCGATCAATTTCTGTTCTCTCATATCTTGTCTGCTTCATGCTTCACTGTAATACTTTAAATTACTCATCCCGAGCACACGTAAAGTTGTCACCTTGTTTATTGAGCAGCAGGCTTCACAGTGTATAGAAATGAAATACTGCACACTTCAAACAGTCGATAAAGCAAAGACATTGTTACAGAATACTTTGTAACTCTTTCATGTGGCTCAAGATAATATCGGAGACTTCAACGAACAGTCACCATCCATTCCAGGAAATTATTTGACCAAAAGTATATTCCCCCTCCCAAGATTTGCATGTTTTTTTTTTTTCAAATTCCTTATTAATGCCGTTTCACGCATGTAATGCCCTACATTCATGCTTCACGGCAATCGAATGAATAAACACCTGAAAGGTGCACGGTGGCTTGATACTTCGAGTTGTTTAGATATTCCAATCAATATTAGCAGCAGATGAACAAACTGACCTCACAGTTAAAATCACAGGCAGATCGTGTAGGCTCCCGCCATACCAGGGCCGCAAGCGACGTGCGGAGAAATAAATTTGTTGCACGAAAAACAATCTACTAACCCCACCGACGCAACCCAAATCGCGCAACACGTTATGCATTTGTGTCGATCACAACAACCTGCCTTTCGCAAAAAAAATCGCAGTGCGTTGTTTGTTGAAAGGGTGTAGCGTGGAGCCCTGGCCTTGGTTAACACTCGGTTGTTCGCAATATGAGTGACGAGTTCATCAGATGATAATACGTTCGAAGATCGTGCCAACAACGTGCAAGGAGTCTATAGAACCACCTTTTTTTCACCAAAATGAAACTTACACCTACATAGAAATTCAGACTACCCCTGAGTCTTGAAGCTCAAGAGGCCGTTACCAAATGTGCGAGCCGAGAATGCAAATAACACACTGATACCAATCAATTGATGCTACGCTCAATAGTTGCTATGTATATAGTTGCTATATATATATATATATATGTATATATATATATATATATATGTACATATATATATATACATATATATATATCATAAGCTCAAAATACCTATTTATCAGATGCTTACTTGTGTTCCCGGCCTTAAAAAATGACGGTGATTGAATAAGATAACGCCAAACACAAAATAGAACAATATCAACCAATGGCTAATGCTGAGGATATAAACAAGTTCCTTAACAAAAAACAAACAAAACAAAAGAAGCTGAAAATTACCATACGTTCGTAGGTCGTTCGATTTATACCAAAAGTAAAAAAACTTCATGATTAGCATTATGGAAAAGTTAAATTTTGAAAATTAGGGTTTCACCAAACCCAACTCCTCAGTAAAATTCAGAATAAAGAGAATGTGAAAAAATATCCAACGAGTTTTAATAGAAAAAAGAAAATAAAAATCCAGTAAGATGAAAAGTTTGATGCAGTTATAAGTATGAAATATTTATACCACTAAATTATTAACCATTATGACAAAGTGGCAATCTAAATACTATATACGGTGTGAGGAAAGTGTTTTCTCTTAGTAAATATCGAAAATGCTTTCAATGACTGAAGGTAGAATGTCCAAAATGATAAAGTTGGATAAACCATGCGATAGAAAACAGTACAGCGAATTCAGCAGAATGTGAAAAACGTATTTCAAGAATCAATGTTATTAAATTTCACATATGAACAACAACAAAAAAACCCAAGCAGTATCTAAAAAAAATAATTAACTCCAGCTGTAGGGAATAATTCAACTACAGAACATAGGCAAGAACATTCTTAGAGCAAGAACATTGTGGGAGTTTATGCCTCCGCTAAGTAGGGCTACAAAAACGGAAAATTCGAACTGATTCAGTAAAAACAAATTATTTTGTACCAACTCCACAATCCAATAATTTGTGCCTTTTGACAGTAGTAACAGCTTCTATAACTTTCTCGAATACCCGTCACTAATATTTCGAGTTATGTAGTTAACACAAATGCTGAGAAACAACAGCTAAACACGAATAGATCAACCGATCATTTCTAAAATTTGATCATTTATGTCTTTCAATATTTCTTATGATTCCTATAAATTTCAGAGGACAAGTTTATAACTTTTTGAATTATTTTGCCAGCAACTATATAATCAAACATTGACAAACAAATAGGTCATCGTTAATATTTATTCAAACAAACTGTTGTACGGATGAATCATCTTCTACTGCTATCAAGCCTATGACACCATGTGAATTTTGCAAAGATACCTTCCTAAATTTTTTAGTTATCTTGGTGACAGACTAATAGACCAAGAAACGGAGAGACAAATGTGTCGAAAACATAACCCCATTGATAGAGATAATAATATTATGACAACATTTGAAAATCTGAAGTCAGATCACATAAACATTAAAATTTACATCAGGCGGGACCAAATCAAAAAGGCGACAGAGAAACCGCTGAACTGTGGAATTCTAAATTAAAATGCTGGGAAATGTCATAAATTTCCGAAATTAGGCAAACCAATTGTAAAGAATCATTCGTAGCAACTAAAGGCAGGGATTTAATACAACGCCTACAATGAAAAATAAAATGCAATAATATTGAAAACTCTTTCAAAACTTCGATGAGAAAGTTTCGACTCCAACAAAATAGACACTGTAGAAACAAACGGTATATAGAAATGGATCAAAAGCATTAAAGAAATAACATACAATCAGAGCAATAAAGTACGCAGGTAACAAAAATAAGAAAATTTAATCCATCAATCATTGAAAAATATGATTTTCAAGGTATAAAAATTAAAAGGCAAAATCATCAAACTAGAGGAATGGAACCCAATGAATTTGGGAAAATCTAATTTTAAAGACCATGGTATCTCCATAAAAAAACTTATTTCAGGGACATACTAGTTTTTCACTTTCTTTTTTGTACAGATGTGGTCAGTTCGTGCCGGTGATATTTTACGAGTATATTTCATTTCCATTGGTTTCTAATAAAGCTCTACTATACTGTGTCATGATTAGCGTTAAAAATACTCCAGGTATGTTCAGTATATGCAACTCCTTCCTATGCAATACGATGAATATTTACTATGATTTTTATTTCAATAATATTTTGAAACATGAGTGATACTAATGGTACTTGCGGTGAAATCTTCTTCAAACGGTGATGCGCTGTTATTATCTATATATTAATACGCTTGTATCTACGTGTGTGTGTGTGTGTGTGTGTGTGTGTGTGTGTGTGTGTGNGAGGGGTTTTATGGTGTTTTGAGGTTTTTAAGGTGAATTGGTATGTAGTTTGAAGCTTATTACATGGGAAAAAGCTTATTAGGACGTTAGCAGAACCAGTCCTTGCCCATTACCTAACCTTATACGTAAGGATTCATTGGACGTTAGATTACACCTAATGTAAACAAAATTACACCTAACGTCCTTATTTACGTATAAACCCTTAATTAGCTATATATATATATATTGGTATATCTGGGCAGCAGATCATTATCTATGCAAGTTTCATTGAAACGAAGATGACTTCTAATCTTACAGAGCTTTACAGCTTCCCTTTCCACTTCACGAAACCTAGATTTGAGTTCTGCAGCACAAATACGTAGGATAATTAAATACAGCCATTTCATTAAAATAACGGTGGGTGTCATTGTTTAAAAGCGCAACGTTTCGAACTGCACTCGTTCATAGTCATGCAAAGACTGAGTGTCCGAGGAGCCTGCTACACATCTATAAATGCGTTTACAGGGTTGCCCACTAGTAATTTCCGCAAGAATAAAAGACAGAGATGACAGGTTCCAGTAATTTTGTGTGTCACTGACTAGGAAAATTTAAACATAGTATTGCACGGTAAACACCGAGATGCGTTAAAATGACTAGTGAGCGTATTTACTCTTTGTACTATTAGTTAGCGAGGTAACTTATTTATTCGCAGAAACATTAAAAGAATATTCTAACGTCCGTCTCGGCCCATTTCTACGTAGGCCACGCCCCCGACCACAAGCTCATCCCCCAAAGCACTGCCGTAGGAGAATTAGGCCTGCAGCGAAGCCCGCAGCTCAAACAAGACGACAGGCCTAAAAAATGTTTAAGATCATATATATATATATATATAACCCAGGCACTATAACTGTCAACGAGGGCTTGCGTCGGCCATGTTTATGTGACGCAATATTCGACGCAATGCAAACTGGAATGGAACCTTATAGAGAACCAGTCCATGTTGCAACAAATATACAAACTTATCTTCTGGGAAAGTAATATTATACCAAAAGTCTCTACAAAATAAACCATAAAATGGGAGAAACACAACATGGGTGGTGCGCTGGTAGTGCGAAAGCGGCGGTACATAGTGTTGAAGTCGTACCTATTATCTCACCATATTATCAGCAGTTTGGGAGTGGTCAGATTCCTCTACATCGTTGCCAATTCTATATGCATTTCTGAGATTTTGTTCTGCCCATATCTTAGCGTCGCCTACTACCTAAGTATAGAGAAATCTCAGAAATACCCATAGAATTGGCAACACTAGAGGAATTTGACCATGCCCAAACTGCCTTGATAAAATGGTTAGCGTACAATGTTGCTTCTGACGCAAGAATGATAGAACGGAACAGCGGAGTGCTCAAGCTGTCGTGCAAGCTTGTGCCGTCTCGTAGCCACGGTCGTTACTTGTAAGTTTATAAATAGCTAGCATATCATCCGTTGTTTTCATTATCCCAATTGCGTCTTCAGAACGTTCTAGAGTCTTAATAGTTGCACAGATCGAAGGATCTAAGAACTTGTTTTCATCTTTCCTAAAAATAAAATAAAATAAAAGTTGTTGGTTTAAGGCTCGTAGAAGAGTGGATGCACTCAACCCGGTAAATGACTGTATGGGTGGGGAACGTTATCAATAACAGATGATTAACTCTTGGTAAATATCTATTCAACTGTTTGACTATTTCTTTTTTTGTTAGTGCTAATATTCAAAAAGCTATAGACGGATTTGTATAAAAATCTCAGGAGTTATTTGGAGTTAAATTTACCGTCTGCAGAACGTAACAATTGTAACGAGTTTGACCTTAAGTAAAACAGCATTTTTGAGTTGAAATTATATGAGTGTATACCTCAATATTTTAGATTTATTTCCATTTTCTACATGTCTGCATCAATCTCAAACCGCTTAAAGAATATATGCTTAGATACATAAAATTAAACACAGAGTAAGTCTCCACAAGATTTCCAGAGAAAACTATAAAACATCAGAGAGAGAAAAAAAATTCATTCTTTCCCGCGCAGTAATATTAGAACAAAAGTCCATAGATAATGTTCAGAAACTACACAGTTGCGTGGTAGAGTAAGAGAAAAATGTCAACTGTTGTTGCGTCGCGCTTAGTCCAACAGTTACGTAAGTGTAGGGTCATGCCAGACTAGTTTTTGACCAACTTAATAATGACTTGTAAGAAATAGCTCTACAAGTTCCCCACATTTAAAATTAATAATCATAAGTCGAATTCACATTAGCAACTCTTGTGTCGCTCAGGCCTATCAGTCGTTCAATGAAAATTATATTGACAGGTTAGTTGGGTTTCACACTTGATTGTGCGTGTGACTGGTGCGCTGTTACCGAGTAGAACGTTCTCCATAACAAGTTTACCAACGTAAATTGGTTACAATTTGCAGCAGTACTAGTGCACTAGTGTCAACTACCAACATGTGGAGTCACAATATTATTTATTTCAAGTTTCATAAAAAACAGTTTAGCTGCAACTTCTTGCCGATACGCGGCTTAATTTACAGCAGTACATGATAATTTGCTACAATAATGTTGAAGGTTTTTGTTTGTCGGTGTTCTGCATGCGCTCAAAATATAAAAATAGACAAAAAATTCTAAAATATTTATAAATATCCAACTGCCAGGAAAATCTTCATATATCCAGCTGCTTTCGATTACAGAAAGAAGAAATGTTGCTGAAGATTAGGCTCGCCTTATAATATGCCTAAACTAAGTTGTTTTGAACTAAGATTTGGATTAAAAAGATGAGAACTTGCATATTTGAGCACTTTTTTGTCTATAAACATGTAGTTAGGCCACTATATTTTACTATTCATTGTTTATCTTATGGTGTACAACAGACTCATTCTTGGGCACTGTTCGTAATATGTTACCTAAGCTAAAAGCTGTGACGTCATGGCTATGGCGTGATACGTGTTTTACTGCGAAATTTAGAAGTTTTTTGCTGCTCTTTCGTTAGTCAAGACCGACAAAGTGTTCTTATACAGTATCAACACTGTTTTATGCTCAATTTTCTTATCCAAAGCAATTGATCTGCATACTTTAATTTAAAAACAAAGGTCACCGGTAAGTTCGTGTCGACAGCGTCAAAAATACAACCTGCTGCAGTCTGCCGTCGCACACCGTAGCTCTGTCCGTCATTCGCGGCGTCATTCGCTGACCGTCGGGCTGTGACGGGAACGAAAGTAGCTAATGGGAACTCGCCTTTACAGGCACCGACCGCTGCTTGGCTTCAGCTTGCGCAGCCATGGCTGTGCTACAACTGTCGCTGATCGTCGTTGAAACATCAGAAGCAATAATTGCAGATCAGACGAATGTCGTAATTTCTACTCGACATGTAACGTAGAAAAAAATATTGATACCTACGAAAAGGAGGTGATGTTTTTGTCGTGGTTGTTTGACTTTTTGTCTGTATAAAAATCGTATTTTCATAATAAGAGTTTTGGTGCCGTCAAGAAACAGGGAGTTATGAATATATTTTTGCACTTTTTCATTTCTGTAAAGGTGAGAAATCATGGGTCGAACATGTATGCAAGGGAAATTATTTTCTAAAGAGGGATTCGCTAACGAATACAAGCAGCGCTGAGTTCAAGCAGGGGAGATGAGAGCGGCATCATTCCGAAGTGGGGGCGCAACATTTGGGCACTTCCGTCATTCGCTGAGGAACTGAGGAAAGCCGGAGGAAGATGGGGAAGCGAGAGCAAGCGTGAGATCAAGTATCCTTCGCGAGGAGCGAAGCGGCAAATCTGTACCTCTCACTACATAGTCAGCCACGAGGCTGCGCCTCATGACATTTTCGCTTCGGGTAAATAGTTTACCATTATTAGCTCGATTAGCAATTCAGGTGCCTTTCAGGGCACACGTCGATTTATGTATAGTAAAACAAGTAGGGAAGGAGGACTCCGTGAGAATTGTAAAAATAAAAGCTCTAAACAGGAACATTTTCACTTCGTCACGTTTGCTCGTCAGTCTGTATGTTTGTTTGTCGGTCCATCCTCAAGGGGTCGAGTGAAGTCTGAAATAGAGCGATGCGGTCAGGTCAAAAATGCTATATTAGAGCGAAAATAATTAGGTTTCTAGTTGATGATGAGAAGGTTTGACTGCTTATTTTGCATATAGGTAAATTATACGTGTTGCGAGGCTTTAGTATACTACATAATAGGAATTAACAATGAAGCAATTCACAGTACGAATTATCCTTCAATTCAGTGAGGTCCCCTTTGATATGACGTATGTAAATACGAGAATTTCAGATGCCGCTCAAGGGTGATAAAATGACTGGGGGCTGGAAAACCGGATTTTCTTATTTTGTAGGAGTAGAGCGTCATCCTGTACAGTAAATTCAGGAGGCAAAGGGTTTTGATGCACGTTTAATAAATCACGTATCTATTCAAAGTATTTACGGCTGAACTTTGTGAATATTTCATTGGATTTATGGTTGATACTTTGTGCGATTTTTATGCCATGATTTAGTTCTGATATCATTCAACAACGATAGGGATCATGGGCTCCAGAAATATAACTGGCAATCCGTTGCGCTGGGAAAATTCAGGGGCACGTTTTCTGCATATTTTTCCCCAAAATCCGATATCAATATTCGAGACGAAATAAAATGTAACGCGTTTAGGATTGTAAGATGCAATATTTCCATGAGAGAAAAGTTTCAAGATCGACCAAGGCGGACAACACATCTGCCACACGAGAGTGCCGCATCCTGCGAAGCTGACGAGCAATAGGCAGGCTGGCCCACAAGCAAGCTACGCACAAGCAGAAACGTGGAGAACGGCAAGGAAAGCACAATGACGGACGGTCGAGGGAAGACCCAAGGACCCCGACCGACTATAAATACGGGTTGCCTCTCGGCGAAGGGCAGGCGAACATACTGCCGAAGAAATTAAAGCTGAATTAGAGAGCAAACCCTGGCTTAAAATTAACCGTGTTTTCAAGATTAAACAGTATACACACGTTTTCAAAGTTGAGTGCAGGACTGTTTCACAAGCAGATTGCGCTCTACAGGAAGGACTAAAGTGCTTTTTCGTCAGAATTGCACCTTCACAAATGGAACGAGAACAATTTGTAAATCTTCCGCTTTGCTTCAAATGTTACAAGTACGAAGAACACGCAACACAGGACTGCACACTTCAATCTCTCCTCTGTTCAGAATGTGGCGACAGCGGCCACGCCTTCAAAGACTGCACCTCCTCTACTAAGAAGTGCCTGAACTGCAAAGGCCCCCACCGGACGATGACAATGGCCTGCCCGGTTAAAAAACAAAAAATGAAAGAGAAACTACAAAAAGCAGCGGAAAAGGAAAAGAAAGAAGAGACCTACGCAGCTATAACCAAGAAGGTTATCCAAGAGACTACTCCCACCACCCACATACTTGAAATAGGCAGCAGCGCACAACTTGAGATCACAGCAATGGTTATCCACGCACACTTTTATAACAT
>LQNS02278138.1:626967-637295 GCA_001587735.2 Parhyale hawaiensis
CAATGAAGAAAAGAAGAAAATTAAGAAGCAAATAAGAGAAAAGGAGATTCCACACCGGCCTAGAGGCATTAGGCAAACGTATAGGTTATTGCGTGAATTTTTCACGCACGGGTCCACTAGTTTGCAATGTTTTACCTTAGCCGTTAGCTAGGCGTTCGGGACTTCTGTCTTCAGTGTCCACTTTGCAAGCTTCCAATTTCATATTCCTTCTGATATTACTTTCGTCTGTTTTCCCTCTTCTTTTTTAACTTAATGTTCCCCTGCGCGTTGACCCTGTGTGAGAAAACCTCCATGCATGGGTTTTCCATGACTTTTAACCTATTACATGCTCCATCTTTTTTCTCTCTTAGAAAGCTTAGTACTTATTTAGGGAGGCTTAAACTAACTGATAGTACTACTTTTCTGTAATATCTAACAAAAAACGCTTTTGATAAATCGGTTAGTTCTGAACACATTCCCTATTAAATAAATAAATAATAATAAATAAAAATTTCAGCAGTCCTTCCAGAGGCGCTGCGCAATTTTTAGCCGTACATACACCCGCGAACTCCGCAGTAATTGCGGAACGGCTGCACAGTTATGTCCGCGTTTGAAGGGTAGCGACCAAGCAACAGATATGGTTTCAACATTTCACAGAACAAAACTACCATTTCACATAACAGTTCAACAAGGTCTCAATTTGCATACGCCTTAAACACTTTGCATCATAGGACAATGGAACAAAGCGATTAAACCAACGGTATATGAAACAAACAGTTAACAAAACTTTGTTATATGACAAATGATACATAAAAACTCACAGCAATAAGCATAAAAATTTTGCTACCCTTGAAAAGCGGACATAACCGCAACCGTTGCACAATTACTGCGGAGTTTGCTGGTGTATTTATGGCTTAAAATTGCGCAGCGCCGTTGGAATGGCTGCTGAAAATTTTAATAGGGTTCATAGTTAGTAAAAAGAGATAATAATAAGAAAATTCAACAAATCCCGTAGTTGAATGTGTGATAAGAAATCATAAAGGCCTAAGAGAAAAAATTGAGAAAATGAATGCAAACGCGAATTTGGGAAATACAGTATGGAGCATGGGTTGGAAAGATTGAAGAGCATTACGAAATGAATGTACCTACGAATCGAGCGACAAAACAAAACATACACACACAAGAGAAAAGAAAACCTTAGGAACAAAATACTGAATCACGTGTGGTCACATGAGATGGCTGCTTTATGATCACAATTGAATAAGTGTCAATAGATTTAAAAAAGTATAACTTAATAATATATTGCAATTTCCTTTCATCACCTGCAAGAGTTAGGCTGTACGATTTACTTCGCGTTATTTTAATCAACACACGTAAGGGTAGACGGACTACAATACCTCAGACGTAGTTCGCCATGGGTTACGTGACGTGCTTCAGTTTAGACGGAGAGGATTATGTTTGCAGATCTGGATGAGGTTGAACTGAGAAAGATAGTAAAAGCGCAGCATAGGAATGGTACACAATAGAAAATAAAGATGTTCATTAACCGTGGAATTTCGACGGCTCCCACTAGTAAATTACCTAATCTACTAACAGAAAAGACCATTAAAACATTAATAGGCAGTGAAAAGCTAGTTTAACTTGCTAAAAACATTCAACGAACTGCTACATACTGAAACGTAAGAAAACTGTCAAAAAATATTCTTATAATTAAGCCCTAGATGCATATTGAAATCCCTCACACGCAGGGCAAATGCCATTGAGAATGTCACAGGAGTGTAAAAAATTAAGAAGCAGCAAAACTATTAATACCAACTTGAGCGTGTTAGGTGTTTATGAAGAGAGAATAGGTATCAAACATAAGAAAAAAACTGTTTTGATGGGACTCGAGAAAAATATGTATAAAAAAAATTAACTAAAACACACCAGAGAAGCATCATGCCAGTTTTATTTGGAAAAGATTCATCCACCAAATGCCATGGGGGGTCGGAGTGGGACGACCGCAAAGTATGTCTCACAGAATCATCGAAGCTGTTAGAAATGCAGGAACGCGAGCAATCGTAAAACACATCAGCTAACCTTCGCAGCTAGAAAAAAGAAAATCCAATGAATTCGATAGACGACGAAGCTGACAATAAAGGTTGATAAAAATACGGTAAATCGGAGAAATTTCAAATCGAATAAAACCGAAGACAATATGTAACAAATAAAATAAAACTTGCAGACAAAAAATCAGTTCCAGCAGTGGTAAGAAAAATATCATAATATTTAAATAAAACTCAAAAAACAAAAATTCAATATGCATGGAAAAACAATTAATCCAACGGAAGTTCAAAGTAAAATATAAAAGTGAACAAAAAATATCAACTGATACGAAAACACGTATAAATCGTGCTGAATAAAGACTGATAACATCGCATACTTATACCAGGTCAATTTCCACCCAAAAACTAGAAATAAAGCGTCATACAAGGAAACAATGAATACCTCCAATTCATCAAGCTATATATATATCGACGTAGCGTAAGTAACTATGAAATTGATTATCAAAAACACCAAAAAGTACCCTTGAAATTTAGTCTCTACGTACATAAAATTCCATGCTAGAAAGAATGAGCCATTATTTAACTCAACCATGTTAAATGGAAAGTTCATAGCCAATGAAAATAAAAACCTTGTGTTAAAAAAATGTATATATATATATATATATATATATCGGAAGTAAAAATTCGAATCCTACGAATGCAGTCTATTCGTATAAAAAATTTCACAAATAATGATTCACAGAGAACAAAAACATGAAGTAACTAGAGCACTCTGAGAGCGCATACCTCCGCCAATTGAGGCAACGGTAGCAAAAAATTCAAATTGGTTCTGAAACCATAATTTTTGTATTAACTCCAATATCTAATCATTTGTGCCATTTTATATTAATAACAGCTTGTTCAATTTTCTTGAAGATCCGTTCATAACTTTTTGAGTTATAATGTTAACAAACGTTATGACAAACATAGGTCAAACATACAAACGAACTAACCGATCTGCACCAAAATTTGATCATTTATGTATTTTAACATTATTAACAACCCTCATAAATTTCATAAAAATCCTTTAATTATTTTTTGAGCTATTGTGCTAACAAGCATAAAATTAAAAACAGTGACAAACGAACGAACGAACAAACGGATCATTACAAAAATTTGGTCATGTACTCTTTGTTTTATACCTAACAACTCATGTTAATTTCATCAAAATCCATCCACAACTTTTTGAGTTATGGCATAGAGAAAAATGAGGCAGACAAACAAACAAACGGATGGGCATATCTTTACCAAAAGTTAATCATCTGTTCCTCCTAACATACCCAACAATCCCTGTAAATTTCATCGAAATCGGTTCATAACTTTTTGAGTTATCTTGGTGACAGACAGACAAAGAGACAGACAGACAAACATGACAAAAAGATAACCTCCTTGGCGGAGGTAATAAACCAAAAATATTTGAAGCGAAAACAAAAAGAAGAAATAATTTCGCCTCAGGTATGAACTTTTCCCTGCATTTAAAAGAAAAAAAATTCAAGCAAATATGAGAAAATCTCCAACGTAACGCCTAGCCAGACCAAAATTCACATCCATGCAGCATATCAGAGAAGCATCATACCGATTTTATTTAAAAAAAAAAACTTATTTGAAAAAGGCGATAATCCAACGACGCAGGGAGCCTCTTCACAACCAGCTAGTAGCAACATTTAGGACAAAATGTAAAATATAGCGCATCTGAAAAAAAAAATATAACAAAGCTCCATCCCACGTTCCCTCAAAAATTTAGACTAAATAAACGTTTCGTAAGTTTGATGCGCAATATGGTTAAAGAAGTTCCAATTTTAAAAAATGAGTTTTTCAATTGTATTTGACACAACATATACTACAAAACCCATTCATTACCTTCCGGAAAAAATACCCGCAGAGTAAAAAAAAGGGTAAGCTAATGTGAAAATACATAAAATAGAAATAAAATACAAAGCAATCTAACAAAAAAATTATACAAAAAATTGCACGCAGCGCAGCTACAGCAGGGAGATTTAAAAATCACCTGGAATAATGAGAAAATCAAAGAACAACATAAAAAATACCGAGCCAATAATCTCATTTAACAAACTCAAAGAAAATTCAATTGAAATGAAGCGTTAATTGGGAAAGTTCAGATCCAAACGAAATATCAAAGTCCATCAGAGGTGAAAAAAATTCTTCTAAGCAGAAAAATGAACTATTGTAATTAAGTATGCAAGTAGTATAGGGGAATATCAATAATAACACTAATAAGTACAAGGTACCTAAAATTCGACGTATAAGGCTTAAAATTCAAATTCAAAGCTTGTAGTGAATCAAATTAAACATATATGGAAGATTGAAATCGAATACATATCGGGTGTTTCTAAATTAGAGGTATATAATTCGAGTATTAGTAGAAAAACGGAAATNTAATAAGTACAAGGAACATAAAATTCGACGTATAAGGCTTAAAATTCAAATTCAAAGCTTGTAGTGAATCAAATTAAACATATATGGAAGATTGAAATCGAATACATATCGGGTGTTTCTAAATTAGAGGTATATAATTCGAGCATTAGTAGAAAAACGGAAATTGAAGCGATTTTCACCAGTGACAAAAATTTCAAAACATCTTAGTTTTCGAGAAATGACGACCTGAAATACTGAAGGGGGAAATACCCCATATTGTTTTACTTTGTTTATGTGCCGATTTGAACAAAACTTGGTACAGATATGTAAAATTGAAAATAAATGTGAGTTAGACTCGTGTGTTTTTCTTCATATTCCCATAGAAACGAGATAGTCAAAGATCGTTGTATTTTTTTTTTTTAGAAAATTCTCAAACTAACTAAAAAATTATATTTATTTTAATTTTTTCTCATAAGTGAACCGTTACTTGTCTCCTAATTCAACGATCATAAAACCCAAGTGTTTATTTGCAGATTATCAAACTCCGCTTATTTTGAGAGCAAAATCACCTCTGTAGCTCAAGACCGGTAGGCATAGATAGGTTTTCCCCTATCTCCCTTTCGTGTTTTCTATGAATGCCTCGTTGTCTATTGGAAAAAATGGTAAAAGTACACGAGTCTAACCGATATCATTTATTTTCAATTATGCAAATCTGTTCCAAGTTTCATTCAAATCGGCACATAAATAAAAAAAAAAAAACAGAGGGGGGGGGAGGGTTACTGGTCCCTCAAGTATTTCAGGTCGTCATTTCTCGAAAACTAAGGAGGTTTGAAATTGTTGTCACTCGTGAAAATCGCTTTATTTTCCGTTTTTCTACCAATAGTAAAATTTTGTACCTCTAACTTTCAAACACCTGCATTAACATAATCATGAAGCTAAGCCGATGAAAAAATGGAAAAATATCAAATAACGAAAATATAAAAACTCAGAGTGAGGCAGAAATGCACTTAGAGATGCCATTTAAAATCATTCAAGAACAAAATATACATTTAATTCAGTAGACTAAGCAAAGCACTAAATACACTCGTAAAAAATATCTAACAGCTTTAACATAGACTATTCGAAATAACAAATTATTAGGGGGTACAGCGATAAAAAATATTCAAATAACATAGACCGCAACAGTACTTGACTCTTAGGTCTGACGCTAGCGGCCAAAAGTCGGTCACGGAAAAAATGGGATTTTCTCAAGAGCTATTCTTTCCCCTCTATCTAATACTGAAGAAGAAAATTCCAACGTACCCAAAATTTTACTTGAGGAGAAAGTATCTTGGATATGCGGGGGGCGACCTTGGATGATTGCCTGCATGACCGTGTCTGGACAAGTTCATAATAGCTCATGAGAAAATCCCATTTTGTTCCATTTTGGCCGCCAGCGTCAGAGGCCACTTGGACCTAAGAGTCAAGTACTGTTACGGTCTATGCAAATACATTAGANATCTTGGATACGCAGGGGGCGCACTTGGATGATTGCCTGCATGACCGTGTCTGGACAAGTTCATAATAGCTCATGAGAAAATCCCATTTTGTTCCATTTTGGCCGCCAGCGTCAGAGGCCACTTGGACCTAAGAGTCAAGTACTGTTGCGGTCTATGCAAATACACTAGAAATCAGTAAAAATTTATATTACCCAGTAACAATTTACAAGCTTACAACTTGCTAAAAATCCATCAAAAAGAGAACAAATTCAACATACTTACGGAAATACATTGAACGGCGTTAATAAGTACAGCATATAGAACAAACACAAAAAAATATGTTCAACAGCAGCCAGAAGTCAAATTTAATTCACATATGAGTGGTTCACTGTAACTTCTTTGCAGATAAATTCATCGGCAGTAAATTTGTCGCGGTTAATTCATATAGACTATGAAGGTAAATTCAGTGAATAGTTAATTCAACCAGGCGAAAGTAAAATTACAACCAGTAAAGAGAAGACAATAAATAATAAACAAAATTATGAAAGATTAAAACTGGGCTGTATAGGAAAAAAATTAGGTCTGACTGGACTAATGGAATAGATATGAATTAATGCTAAGAAAATAAGTCAAAGAAAATTGTAAACTTTGTAATTGATAAAAGTAAGCATAAGGAGAGTAACAACGACAAAAGAGAGAAAAAAAAACAACACCTGCGCTTCTGAAGTAAAATGTCATATCTGAATAAAAAATTATCAATCTATGAGATTAGGAAAGTTCGAATCTAGGAAAACAGGAAAAATAGGATGCAACTAGCGCACTCTGAGAGCGCATACCTCCGCCAAGTGAGCCAACGGTAGGAAAAATTCAAATTGGCTCTGAAACCATAATTTTCTTTGCATAAACTCCAAAATCTAATCATTTGTGCCTTTTAATAACAATAACAGCTTGTTCAATTTTTTTGAATATCCGTTCATAACTTTTTGAGTTATGCTGTTAACAAACGTTATGACAAATATGAGTCAAACATACAAATGAACCAACCGATCTGCACTAAAATTTGATCATTTATGTCTCTTATTATTACTAACAACTCCGATAAATTTCATAAAGATCCATTCATTATTTTTTTTGAGTGATTGTGCTAACAAGCATAAAATTTAGAACAGTGACAAACGAACGAACAAACGGATCATTACCAAAATTTAGTCATCTACTCTTTGTTATATACCTAACAACTCATGTTAATTTCATTTGAATCCATTCATTGCTTTTTGAGTTATGGCATCGAGTAAAATGACGCAGACAAACAAACAAACGGCTGGACATATCTTCACCAAAACTTAATCATCTGTTCCTCCTAACATACCAAACAATCTCTGTGAATTTCATTCAAATCGGTTCATAACTTTTTGAGTTATCTTGGTGACAGACAGACAAAGAGACAAACACGACGAAAACATAACCTCCTTGGCGGAGGTAATAAGTACAGGAAAAATCTATACGAAAAACCCAATTTTGAAATTGTTTCAAAATCCGCCGGGAGCGAGAAATGTAAAGTCACCAGGACGCGCTCGAAATGTAAAGTCACCAGGACGCGCTCTAAAAGTAAAGTCACCAGGACGCGCTCAAAATGTAAAGTCATCAGGACGCGCTCGAAAAGTAAAGTGACCAGGACGCGCTCGAAAATAAAGTCACCAGGACGTGCTCGAAAAGTAAAGTCACCAGGACGCGCTCGAAAATAAAGTCACCAGGACGTGCTCGAAAAGTAAAGTCACCAGGACGCACTCTAAAAGTAAAGTCAACAGGACTCGCTCTAAAAGTAAAGTCACCAGGACGCGTTCGAAAAGTAGAGTCACAAAGACCAGCACGACACCCAACACGTAGGAGACACAGATGCACTGCTAAGCGGGGCGAACTGCGCTGTACTGAGGATAAAAGTAAACATGGAGAAGCTGTACCTGCCTGGACTGCAGCTGCAGGTGTTCCTCCAACTTTAGATCAAGACTAAAGATGCTCCAATTAATCTCCTTCCAGCATGTCGAATATTTTGATGGATATTAAGGTTCTATGAAGAGAATATTCGATTTATGTTTCTAAGCAGAGCGAGAGCTGGGTCTGGCAGCCACGGAACACTTGTGTTGAGCACTGCCCACCACTGTCCCTACCCCTTCCCCCACTCCCGGTGCGTCTAAGCTGTGCGCGCTGCTTTCCAAAGAAGGCATCGCATGTGAGTCCCTAAATGCTTTTTGTCTGAAGTACACCAGATGCAGTACAAAGAGCTGGTACTTTAAATGCACGCCCACTTTAATTCATGCACGATTCTAGATCTACATGACAGGCCATCTACCCTAAGTATATTTACCAGGTACAGCATGACCACCAGCACCACCAAGTGCACCAGTAGTCCCAGGTACACCTAGTGCATCACATCCCTCCCCTCAGGCACACCAGATACACCTGCCTCTGGTGCAGCGGCACTAGTACAGACCACAGGTGTCTAGGTCTCATTATTCTCGTCGCAGCCAACGTCATTGATATAAAATCCCTGGTCTTATGCCATCCCTCGCTGCAGGCTTCCAACATACCAACTAACGCTCTCGGTTATATAAACATTTAAATCATTAAAGCGCGCTTTGCTTATCTCTCGCTCCATCACTGGGAGCTCATTTATTGGTGCCAGCGAACACTTGCATCGTGTCCAGCGTCCTCAGTGAATCAGCTTCAGTTGCTCCTCATACAAAGCTTGCCCGAAATTTTGTTCACTACAACTTACGAATTCGATCCTCTGATGATATTAACTACCAAATTTTAGCTCTACGTTAGCTGAGCGCTTACTTATTGCTTCCGGCGGATATAATCTATCGTGTAAAGCGACCTCTATATAAGGCAATATCACATGTTATCATACAGAGCATGTGATGAACTTTCTCTTGAAAACTACCAAGACCTATTAGAATCAGTCTTCATAAATTTTGAGCAGTAAATATTCTATCGCTACAAAAAGGGCTACCACTTGGCTACAAAGGGCATCACACTTGACTATGTAAAATGAGCAGTGGCGGATTACTTGTGCCCTTTATGTTCGGTCTTTTTTCTATTCTTTATTTTAACCAAATGATTTTTTTTTAATTCCAGTTGAAAAGATGCGTATCACAAATTATTTTCAATTTTCATCTCAATTATCCCAAGCAAGTAGGTTATGTGTTAGCCAATTATCCCTTGCTCTATGCCTTCCCGTTCTTTAGCTATATAGCTCAAAACAGTTGTAAAAGGGCCTTTACGAAATTTGCAGGAAGTGTTAGGAGAGTTAAAACGAATAATAATTTGCTCCAATTTTGATGATGATCCGTCATTTCGTTTGTTTCTATGATTCTCTCATTTTCTATTTTGCTTTGTTCGTCTTTCAGTTACATACCAAAGTTGTAAAAGGATCAGCATGAATTTTACAGGAACTATTTTAAATGCCACCAGAAGCAATTATTCGATACAACTGTTCATACTACGAAGGATATCCCGGTATCTTGATAACTTTGGAGCTTTCACTAGTAGCACGGCGTTATTTGGCAGAGGCATGCGCTTTTGGAGTGCTCCTCAAGATATCGTTGATATTTTCTCTGAGTTGAACGTCAAAATAAGATCAGAACTATGTGACTCGTTTCTGTTTAGAATAGCTAAATTATCAAAATCTTTGACATTGCCAATGAAATTTTCTATTTTGAGAAGTTGATCGCGGTGGTTAAACCAAGGGAATTGTTTTTGACCAATTTGCCATGTATGTTTGGCAGTCTTCGTAGCTTTTGACAGAATTTACTACATTTTGACGCAAAACTGTTTGACCACTTGACAAAACAGTTTGTCAGTGCTCTATCGATAAAACCATTTGCCAATTTCACTTTGACAATAGTCAAATGAATATGATAATTCTGGAAATCGTTTTGACAATGTTTAAATCTATATATAGGAAAGCGGATTATGTTGGAAGTGGGGGAGGACTGGAAGCCAGAATTGGGAAGACAACGAGCCGGCGAGATGCAGCACATAATGCATAACACAATATACGCAAAAGGCAAACAGGCGTGTCTTCGTAATACAGAAGAAAATAAACATTCCATGAGAAACATTTGAAAGAAACTAAGTTAATCAAAAGGGTTTAGCAATTGGCAAACTATTTCTTCTTTGATAATATTTTTTCAAGATTGTCAAAGAAAAACCTAATCATTTTATCAAACTAAGTTGTCGTTTGTCATTTTATTATTATCATTACCACACCTTTTTGCAATTGTTTTTGAACAATTTGCCATGTATGTTTGACAGTCTTCATAATTTTTTGACAGAGTTGATTACATTTTGACACATCTCATAATTTGATGACAAAAGAACATAACTGTTTGACAATGTAAAAAAAAAA
>LQNS02278138.1:692088-707763 GCA_001587735.2 Parhyale hawaiensis
CAGCAGCTGATATGTAAGGTGCCTGTTGGTTAGGATGACCAGCAGCTGATATGTAAGGTGCCTGTTGGTTAGGATGACCAGCAGCTGATATGTAAGGTGCCTGTTGGTTAGGATGACCAGCAGCTGCCATATAAGGTGCCTGCTAATAATGATTTCTTAGCCTCAGGTTATTCGCCGAGAGAACTGTTGTATACAAAGCCGTCGCTTATCTCGTTCTTTCTCACACCAGCGAGCAGACGTGCTGTTGTCACATATCTTACTGTCATAGGCTGTTCTAAAGCCTATATATTTTAAAGTTCAATAATCGCGTTCGCTTAAAGAAAGGGAAAAAATAAAATTTTGTTCGAAATCGTTGTAAAAATAAAATTTTACTGCAGCCTGCATATGAGAAATAAATTCATAATTATGAACAAAACTGAATAATTTATCTCTGTTGATTGCCCAGCATTATTAATTAATGGACGAGGCAACCTGAGAAATTATAAATATACAGTACATACATAGAGCATAATATTGAGAACAATATATTAGCAAGCATTTTCTTCACCTAATGATAAGTGAATCATTATACTTCCGAACACACTGTGCCTGTTTCTCTACATATAGGCAGCACTTTCCCTAGTTTCCTCGTCGCTTTGGGGTGATAAATAAAACAGCTCACCTAAATAATACCGAAGGCAGTCGTAGCCTCGGCTGCTGGCGCTGTTGGGACGGCAGAAGAACTGGTCCCCGCCACACGCAGCAGTCACGTTGTCACAGGGCGCGATGCAAGAGAAACCAGCCTCTCCAGCATCGTCAACGCACACTTCGCCATCAGTGCAATTACT
The DNA here is from genome assembly GCA_001587735.2 of Parhyale hawaiensis. Classification (NCBI taxonomy): domain Eukaryota; kingdom Metazoa; phylum Arthropoda; class Malacostraca; order Amphipoda; family Hyalidae; genus Parhyale; species Parhyale hawaiensis. The sequence continues at coordinate 692,916 of LQNS02278138.1, forward strand.
CGTGTATCCGCAACCCTTTTTGCACGAGTATCCAGCCTCGCTAGCATCGTCAACGCACACTTCGTCATCAGGGCAATTGCTTGTGTCCAGGCAACCTGTTCTGCAGGAGTAGCCTCTCTCGGTCGTATCATTAATGCATTTCTCTCCTGGCAAGCAGAGGCTGGTGTATCCACAGCCTCTGGGCAGGACACACTCCTTCCCTAGGCTCATGTTGCAATACTGACTGGCGTANGACGGGCCTAAGTCTCGCTTGCTGGGCCCATTCGTACACATCAGTTGAGGGAGCAGCTCCGAGTGATGTTATCTTTGTTGTGTTCCCATCCAATTTGGAAATAAGGCTATTGTTGGCGGCACAGGCAGAACATTCAGCCGGAGAACAGGGAGCCTGGACAAGCGAACGCCCCGATGAAATGACCGAGTTGAATTCTTCTCGAGCGTATTTTTCTTGAAGAAGCTTCTGGTTTTCGCTTGTAGCTTTTTTGCTAAAGAATATTTCATAAATAAAGAGTGATCCGAAATCAGCATCTGTTTGAAAGTGGGTTCCATATTCGTTTACAAACTGCTGAAATAGAAATTTACTACCAGGGGACAGAGGATTTTGAGCAGCTTCATTTATTTTCCTCAACATTTTCAAAAACTTCCGGGTAAAGACAGGTTTCTCTAGGGAAGTCATGGATAACTTGTGGGTGATGCACTTGATACTGTTCTGAATCACTTCACCGTCAGTTGCTTTGAAAAAGTCCTGGACTTTTTGTTCTTTTTCTGAGGCGGTATTTGCAAAACCCACAGACGTCGTAAAGAATTCGTCCCACTCAGAAACGTCAGAAGTTGATACAGTGTCGATGAAGCGCGCGTTCGCCCGGTGGTATGACTCATAGTTTCCCAGTCGCAAGGTGAGCGTCTCAGCTGTGGTAGCCCTGCTGCAGCCCAACACCCTCTTGGGTGTCCGCACGTAATCATTTATCACCACATTGTTGGGGCCGACGCACTGCAGCGGCTGGAAAATTTGGCTCTTGATACCTGGATCGGTCATAGCAAGTGGATTTGATCTGACCGGGTCTACCCCAGACGCAGCTTCCATGAGAAGATGCGGAAGAACATCGCTGTCTAAATGACAAGTTCCCTGACGCTCAGTCCCTCGTGCCAGATGACAGGCCGCGTACAGGAGAAGTAACTTCAGTGTAGCCACCAACCGCGCCATTCTGCAATGAAAAGAAACATCCGTCCATCAATTACAGGTTTATCAATGGCTAAGCGCCGAATGCTCAAACCACCAAGTAAATGCTCCTCTATGGGCTTCCGAAGACTGAAAGCCCATTTCCATGTTCTGGCTTGCTGACAGTCATTATTATCACCCGCGAACGAAGCGAGAGCGGTTATAATGTTTTCGTTAAAGATTTAAGGGTCTCTCCAATATGCAGCACACCTATTAAACATTTGCAGTTCTTCCGCCAGCTGCTTCATGTATTCTCATTGCCACGGCTTCTAATATAAATTATTTTCTCGAGATGGTATTATTTTAAATACTGAAGAATACGATACGATCCTCCCACCTGATAAGCCCAGGTACGGTGAAACGCGGCGTGGGTAACTAAATTTCTAATTGTGCTTCTTATCGTATTTTTCAGTATTTAAAACAATGCTATCTCAAGAAAATAATTTATATTAGAAGCCGTGGCAAGGAAAATACATGGCGGAAGAACTACAAATGTTTAATCGGTGTACTGCATATTGGAGAGCTTTTACATCTCAAGAGGCCTTCCATCGCTTCAAGCTTCCGTCAAAATTTAAATTATCATCGTTTACTGTGTTTTCGACATCTACCACGCAGATGTGCCACCTTTGAAGCCCTTGTGCAGAAGGTTCCTGCCGCCTCGGTACATCTATGTGCTGTAGTTGGAGTCAACGCTGCGGACAATGAATCAAAATTAAAGAAACATTTGCTCGTTTGAAAATTATTTTTAAAGCTTTCGATAACGCGGTATCATAACTACATCTTAATGTGATATTCAACCAAAATTTTCGGAAAATCTGAACATCTTCAAATTCGACCATCTTCGATCCTCCCACCTGATGAGCCGAGGTACGGCGAAACGCGTCGTGGGTAACCAAAATTCTAATTGTGCTTCTTATCGTATTCTTCAGTATCGAAGATAATGCCATCCCAAGAAAATATATATACATATATATTTTGGGATGGAGGCATCTACACCACTTCTGTGTATAAGAAACCGACGCACGTTGGTATTTGCTTAAATTACAACAGCGAATGTCCACAAACCTATAAGATTGGCACCGTTAAAGCAATCATTCACCGCACGTATAAAACCTCATCTAACTGGTAAATCTTTCACTAGACTATACAGTCTCTTAAGCAGACTCCCATTAACAACGACTACCCGAACAAATTATTTGACTTTATCCTTCAAAAGTACCTGAACCAGAAATGAACCAATGAACAAGCCCGAGAACAAACAAGACACACAGTCTTCTACAAAAACCAGTGTTCGTCTAACTACCAAACCGACGAACGTGTGCTCAAAACCATAACTAGAAAAAACGCTCAATATACAGATAGAAATGACTTATTACAGCTAATTGTTTACTGCAATAATACTACTGTCAGCAGCTTAGTTTCACGCAAAAACCATTCCCCTCTAATAGCCCCACTGAAACAGACTGGCGTAATACCAGTGCCCCTTCGGAGACTGTGAGTTCCAACAACAATGCTCGTATAATAGCCTCACCACAACAACACTATCTCGCCGCCCAACTATGCACTTGGCTTGCGGTTCACCGAAGTCTCATACAAGTAATAATCATAATACCGCCCCTATAAGAGAACTTCTTGCAAACAACACCAGAATATTACACAGAGAGTGAGATATCAACAGGTTACAAATCGCCAAATCACTCCTAACACAGAAACATAAACCGCACTTCAACAACCAACCGCGGGTCACGAGAGGGTTTTAAAACTTTTAGCGAGGCCAGCGGACCATAGGTCCGCGGGGCCGGCGGGGCTGGGCGTCGTTTTGGCTCCGACTGTGGCTGCATTGTTTACCAGGAACGTGACTGCACCGGCAGCTTAAATAGAGCCGCCCCACCGAGCAACACTTCAGTAGGATTTTAGTAGTCATCCGATGCACATGAAGCTTAGCTTTCAATTTCCTTTTATACCATTGTCTAGGTTTTAAAGCACCTGATGATGCCCAATGATGGGTGAAAGCGGTTGTGCAAATCTTAATGTAGATAACTTAATAAATTTCTTAGATCAACCAAGTAAAGAGTACTATAGAGAACTAGAGAGAACCGATAGACTTTTATATAATAATAAATACGGTCATCTTTTTAATGAAATATATATATATATGTATATACATTTTCGGTTAAAAACCACGCCATATATCTTTGTTAAAATATCTTTATAATATTTCTCGAAAAAACGAATGTTTAAAATTGTTGTCCGTTCAGTGCGATGAAGGAGCTGGCCAAAGTTGAGGGATTTGATTTCAGCGCGACGGGTTTCAACCGTTGCACATGGTCATTTTCAGGCTGGATAAGGAAGCAACTGAAGCTGGTGAACGGTGAGAGCAAGACGGGAAGAGCAAGGTGGATTAAAAGAATGGCGTTAACTGATATCACCGTGTTCGTTGTCTGTATATATAAATGATGGAGCGTACTGTTGTGTTCTTCTCGGAAGCTGATTGGCTGGTTGGTATTATGGTCAGTCAATCATGGCGCTACTTCGTTAGCTGTCTGGGTTCCCATGTAGCTTCAATGTACGGCTTGATCCTGTTGTCTGGGAGTTGATTTTTTTTTGCGCTTATGGCTAATGCTTCCAGTATCTGAAGACGTTGATGGTCGGTGTTGCGGTGCAGTATTGTGGTTCCAGATACTAACATAGCTCTTGTCAAAATAGTATTATGTTGCTGCAGTGTGTGTGCTTTCGGTCCTCCATTGTCGAGATGCATTGTCAGTCTACGAGAAAGTGTTGTGGTTGTCATGCCAATGTATGAGTGTTTTTGTAGTTCACAGTCTCCAATTTGACGAGTGTACTCATACACGACATTGGCTTCTTTCAATTGTGCCTAGTTGATAGTGCTGTTTTTCATGATTAGTGAGCTCACTGTTGGGCTCTTGTAGTAGATTAACAGGCGAAGTTTATCTTCCCTGTAGGTGCAAGTAGTGTTGTTTCTGATTATTTGCTTTAGTATGCGCTCGTCTGCCTTGTATGCTGGTAACATTTGATTCTGGTAGAAGACAGTGTGGGTGGTTGCTGTATTTGCCGTATGGTCACGTTGGTTGTTGAGTGCGTTAACATAGTGATGGAGAAAATTATCGAAGGCAGAGTTGGAGTAGCCGTTATTGATGATGGTTTGCTTCAGTGATTTTATTGCTTGGTCGAAGAGGGTCCAGGTGGATGAGTTCTTATAGCATCGGTGGATGAGTGCTCGTATTGTACCGTCCTTATAGCGTTGTGGGCATTCCCTGACAGCATGTAGAAAAATTCCAGCATTTCTTGGTTTTCTGTACAGTGAAGTGGTCAAAGTATTTTGGTTCATCGCACAGAACGGACAACAATTTTAAACATTCATTGTTTGGAGAAATATAAAAGAGATATTTTGACAAAGAAATATGGCGTGGTTTTTAACCGAACATGTATAAAAGAAGGGTAGCTTCCCGATTATACAAATATAACTGTTCACGACCCAGCAGCCAGGTGTCGATTGACTTAATTCCAAATACAGAAAACTGAAAAAGAAATTCGACAACTTGAAATATGTGCTGAAGAATTGAAAAATAAAATTAACACCGCACTCATGGATTCTATTATCAAGGAAGCAATATTTAGAAAACTCAATGAAATACTGCCTCAATTCGAGGCAGTTACATCCTCTCGAATTACCAAAAAGTTGAAAGAGCTTTACCGAGGACACGTATGCATCATGCAGAAAAAAACCGCGTACATAAATCTATCAAACCTTCAACTTACGCCGGACCAAGAGACTTTACTCTCCCTCGGCATCAAATGTCACTACAAGCCAAAGTTCAACAAAATGAAGAAATCAATGGAACTCGAAATACTGGACAACTCACTTCAAAGATTGGAAACCCAGAATTCCATCTCTATAAATGAAGGTATGGGGGACCAACTGAGAGCAGAAAGTACCAAACAGCGAGATTATTCTCACAGCACCATCCTCAACAAGAATCTTCGAGCAGCAGCCAAGCAACTAAAGGAGCATCCATCCGTCATCGTTAGAAGCGCTTATAAATCAAACATGTTCGTGATCTTGAACAACGATGATTACAAAGAAAAACTAGACCTAATATTAGCCGACCAAACAAAATTGCAACGCATCACTAAAGATCCAACAGCTCAACTCAAAACTGAAGCAAACAAATTAATTGGAGCAGTTAACAAGGGCCAACCCTCAAAAATAATCCAACAAATCCATGGTGAGTTCACTCCTGGCTACATCTACAGGACTGTGAAAACTCATAAAGCTGGAAATTCTATTCAACGGCCACATATGAAACAACAAAGCTACTCAACAAGCTCATAACTCCATACCTACCTAGCAAATATATCATCAACTCAACGGACGAATTCCTGCAAATCGTCCGCACTACTCAGCCCGAAGGGATCATGGCATCATTGGATGTAGAATCGCTCTTCACTAATGTCCCAGTTCAAGAGACCATATGCAACACAGCCTACTCCCATGAAGAACTCGCACCGCCTCCATTTGACCGACGTTTGTTAGAAAAACTACTCCTCGCCTGCACCACCAAATCTCCCTTCAGCCATCTCGACGGAACTCTACTTAAAGAAAGACAGAGTAGCTATGGGCTCACCCTTGGGCGTGACTTTCGCCAATTTTTATATGTGTCACATTGAAAACCAAGTTATAGCCAGTAGCGCAAGTCTAAAAATAAGAGTGTACTGCCATTATGTAGACGACTGTTTCCTTGTTGTACACACCGTAGAGCAACTCGATGCCTTGAAAAACGCCTTCCAACAGTCGTCAGTTCTCACCTTCACGCAAGAACTGAACATCATCTAGAAGAACAACTTTCTGGACGTCGCAATAGATAACAACCGAAATACTTTCACTACTTCACTGTACAGAAAACCAACAAATGCTGGAATTTTTCTACATGCTGTCAGGGAATGCCCACAACGCTATAAGGACGGTAAAATACGAGCACTCATCCACCGATGCTATAAGAACTCATCCACCTGGACCCTCTTCGACCAAGCAATAAAATCACTGAAGCAAACCATCATCAATAATAGCTACTCCAACTCTGCCTCCGATAATATTCTCCAGCACTATGTTAACGCACTCAACAACCAACGTGACCATTCGGCAAATACAGCAACCACCCACAATGTCTTCTACCAGAATCAAATGTCACCAGTATACAAGACAGACGAGCGCATACTGAAGCAAATAATCAGAAACAACACTACTTGCACCAATAGGAAAGACATACTTCGCCTGTTAATCTCCAACATAAGTCCAACAGTTAGCTTACTAATCATGAAAAGCAGCATGAAACCAATGTCGTGTATGAGTACATTTGTCAAATTGGAGACTGTGAACTCCAAAAACACTCATACATTGGCATGACAACCACAACACTTTCTCGTAGACTGACAATACATCTCGCTAATGGAGGACCGAAAGCACACACATTGCAGCAACATAGTACTATTTTGACATGAGCTATGTTAATATCTGGAACCACAATACTGCGCCGCAACTCCGACCATCAACGCCTTCAGATACTGGAAGCATTAGCCATCAGAGCCAAAAACCAATAATCAACTCCCAGACAACATGATCAAGCCGTACATTGAAGCTACATGGTGACCCAGACAGCTGACGAAGTAGCACCATGATTGACTGACCATACTGCCAATCAGCTTCCGAGAAGAACACAATAGTACGCTCCATCATCTATATATACAGGCAACGAACCCGGTGATATTAGTTAACGCCATTTTTTTAATCCAGCTCCGCTCTTCCCGTTTTGCTCTCACCGTTCACCAGCTTCAGTTGCTTCCATATCCAGCCTGAAAATGACCATGTGCAATGGTTGGAACCCGTCGCGATGGAATCAATTCCCTCAACTTTGGCCAGCTCCTTCATCGCACAGAACGGACAACAATTTTAAACGTTCGTTGTTTCGAGAAGTATCCGAACATGTATAAAAGAAGGGTTGCTTCCCAATTATACAAGTATATACATTTGTAAATGTTAGTATTGGATGGAAACAGCTGTTCATTGAGACAAATTTCATTGAAGACCAGACATAATTCTTTATTATCGGTTTTCTTGTTCATATTTCTTTTTTTAATTTTCCTAAAAATTTTTCTGCTGGTGTTCAAGGTTGTTGATTATATTTCCAGGAGTCATTTTTACGTTCTTCTTTAGCAACGTTTCGAATGCGTACAGCTATTCATATCATAAAAGATACGACTTCACTGCACATAACTGATGTCAAATTTGAATTTTTCATAGCTACTTTTGCCTGATGATGAATAGCTGTGCGCATTCGAAACGTTACACAATAAAAAACGCAAAAATTACTCCTGGAAATTTAATCAACAACCTTGGACACAATAAAAAAAAAAACTTGACTGGAAAAGTTGAGAAAATGAGCAAGAAAATCGTTAATAAAAAATTATCTCTGGTCTTCAATGAAATTTGTAAATGTATAATGTAAATATATTACTATATGTATTTGTCTGTCCACACAGTAAGTGCTAGAAGAAGTTGAGCAATCATCATAATTTTTTGTAAGGAATTTGGTGGATTGACCTAGATGTGACAGATAAAAAAACTAAGATTAGCTGCCCATAAAAAATGACGGCGATGAAATTCGCTTTTCACCCAAAAACACTTAGAAGGAGTTGAGCTAATGTTCATAATTTTTTACAGGGAGTCTGGTGGGCTGCTCTCGATGTGACCAATACCAAAAAGCTAGGATTAGTAGGCCGTCATAAAAAAATGATACTGATGAAATTTTTCTTCCCACCGAAGAATGGCAGAAGGAGTTGAGCTATACTGATGATCTTTGGACGGAGTCTGGTGGGCTGTCCTCGATGTGGTCGATGCTCAAAAACATAAAATAAAATTAGCCGGTCATAAAAAATGACGGCGATGAAATTTACTCGTCACCCAAAAACATGTAAAAGGAGTTGAGACATGTTCATGATTTTTCGCTGGTATTCTGGCAGGCTGTCCTTGATGTTCCACGCAAAAAAAAAAAAACTAGGATTAGCCTGCTATAAAAAAATGATGACGGTGTAGTTTGCTCCCTCTGCATTTGTACTATATGACCTAAGTACCGTCATCAAGCGGGTCAATATGTCATTACTAGAGTACCGAAACGCCAATACGAACCTTTTTATGGTTCGTGCTATCGGCACAAGTTTTGTCGTAAAAATTATGCCTCAATCCGGTAGGGCCGATCTTCCATGAAAGTAAGGAATGTTGTGCCGTCATAAGTACACGAGAGTAAAGTTTCCCTCCTGCAAGTAAAGGCCCAAATATCACTCTTGTAATACTCGAAAGTCAAGTATATATCACGAAGAAAGTAAGGCTCAAGGAAAATAGTAGACGGGAAATGCTCAGCGCTTGCCGTATCCTGGATACCAGCAGATTTGAAATTGGCTGCAAGAAGAATTGAAATTTTGAAGAAAATAGAGGACGTCTTGGTTAATTTTATGTTTCCATTGTAATAATGACTTCTTCAAGACAAAAATTTTATTAGCCCTAATAAAATTTTTGTCTTGAAGAAGTCATTATTACAATGGAAACATAGAATTGAAATTGTTTTGGCCTCCTCCAGTGTAAGGCTTCGCCTGTGCAAAATATTCAACTGAAATATTTGAAACTAGCTGGACCCGTGAAACTTTCACGGCTTTACAACCCCTTCAGACGGACCCGTGAAACGTTCATATTTTAGTACTTATTCAACTTATTCTTCAACTCAATGACTCGATGTGTGATATGTCAAGTCCATCCTCTTGGTTGATAATAATATCTATAATTCCCTGCTGTTGAGTAGCCAGGGGAAGATCGTGGGGGACACACTCCTTCCCTAAAAAGTTACACGCACCCTTTCCTGGAAATGAGGCCATGAAAAATTTACCGCGTAGGGCCTAGCTTTTGTGTCTCGCTGCAAACCCCCCCCCCCCACACCGTTGAATTTTGCTAGCACTCTTAGTGCCCACGCCCACATAGAAATTTTTCAAATCCTAAGCCGTTCATTCAGTAGAGCCCAGAGGCATTAAAATCAATAAAAATATCTTGTTCAGCTGCACATGACTGCTGACCTCCGCGCATCATCGGACCCGTGGAATATTTACTCAAGTTAGCAGAACCCGTGAAACGTACCCTGTCTGGCTTAAGGCGCTTCAGATAGATCCGTGAAACCCTTGCATTGTACCATGGCAATTCCCCGTCAACATAGCAAACAACACCGAGATTCGATGTATGATATCTTATAGGACCAGCCTTTTTGCTGATAATAATTACTGAAGCTTCCCTTATCTAAGTGGACCCGTGAGATATATTTATAAGTTATTCTGTTTAACTGGACCCGTGGAATTCATTTGGCAGTAAACCATGATGGAGGCTCCCAAAGCTATATTCCTAAAATTTCGGGCGTATAAACAATTAAAAAGACCTGGTTTGTGGCCGAGAGAATAGTCACCAGCCGTATCACAGATACGCCAGCTTCCCGAACTCAATAAAGCTCGAATTTTCTTGTATCTATTTGTGATGAAAAGCGTGACACAAAAGGTAATTACGTAGGTAGGTACTATTGTGTTAATATATAGATATATATATTAGAAGCCGTTAAAGAAATTTTGATACCTACAACGCGCATTTCGCTGTTCTCCAGCTCATCAGGTGGGAGCTCGGAGTAAATATAGGGGGGGGGGGCTAGCATACCCCTATTTTTGAATAGAAAACTCCGCCCCTTACGGTATCTTCGGTGGCTGTCCCCCCTTGATTCCGCCGACGTTCATATTGGGTAAACCAATGTCGATTGAAGCTGCAACTTTCTCAAATATTATTGTGTAAAATAATTACATAAATCTCCAGGAGTATATTGATAGAATTCTTTCTTTGAACAGCTAGATTAAAGTGCTAATAAAGTTTTTGCTGAAAAGCCATCCTCTGATGGCGGCGGGTTCGCGCATCTTCCGCCATTTTTCGAGGAACTTACATGGGTTTAAGCTGCACTTTTCATACAAATACATAAATTCATATGACTTTATTGTTTCTTTCAACAGCTACATTGAAGCGTTAATAGGGCTTTTTGGCATGAAAGTCATCGACGAGGGCGTGAAAGCCATCAACGGAGGAGTGAAAGCCATCCATTGATGGCGCTGGCGTAACGCCTCCGCCATTTTCCAGGAACTTATATTGTTTTAAGCTGCACTTCTCTCAAATGTTATTTCATAAGATTTTATTAAACGATGACATGAATCACTATGAGTATAGTCTTTCTTTGAACAGCTACGCAGAAGCGCTAATTAAGTTTTTGATTTCACACGCGTAGAGGGTGCTCTCTGCCATGTCCCGATAAGAATGGGTTGCCAGATGTGACTAATTTGAGGCAAATTGGCCATTTCTAGCTAATTTATTCTTTGGTAATATAATTTTCTTTAGTGAATTACGACATCATTATATTTCATCCTAAATTCAACATGTTTCTTCGCTGTTGTGGCCTAAAATGTTCTAAAAAGAGGAAAATTTGCTTGAACAGACGTCACTGTGGGAGCTCAGCTGTTCTCGTCCCCCATCGAGTCTAGGATACACCCCCGAAAAAGCCTTTGAAAGAACGATATGTGTTCGCCTCCCGGACCCCTGCTCCCTCCCCCTATATTTACTCCGAGGGTGGGAGGGTCAAAGTTGGTAAGTTTAGATCTTGAAATCTTGGGAAATTTAGAGAGGTTACCATAGGAAGGTGTAACTATGACACCGGCTGTTCCAAATGCATAAATGAAATTTCCAAACAAGCAAACGTTTCGTCAGTTCTCAACTATAGTCCGACGCGTAGACTCCAATTACTGCACGTTGCAGACACACAGATGTACCGAGGGCGACAGTTTACAACCTGTCGTAGGTAAAAGGCTGACACATCAGCATGGTGATCTTCGTAGTAAATACGAATTCCACAATTGGCGAAAACACACACACAATAGCTGAAAGTTAACTTGAAGCGTTGTCCGCAACATGCAGTAATTGGAGTCTATGCATCGGACTGTAGTTGAGAATTGACGAAACATTTCCTTGTTTGGAAATTTAATTTATGCTTTTGGAACAGCCGGTATCATAGTTACACCTTCCCATGGTAACTTCTCTAAATTTTGCAAGATTTCAAGATCTAAATTCGCCAACTTTGACCCTCCCACCTGATGAGCTAGAGAACAGCGAAACGCGCGTCGTGGGTATAAAATTTCTTTAACTGCTTCTAATCCAAATCTACATTGATGCCATCTCAAGAAAAAAAAAGATATATGTATTTAAATATAAAGACACGACGGTCATTCTTAGTATTTGATTAATAGCGTTGTTCCTTCGTTCGTTCCTTCGTTGCTTCGTTCGTTCCTTCGTTGCTTCGTGTGTTACGCTCTTCGATGATAGAGAGGGAAAACTTCGACTTGTTAGAAGCTCTGATTATCGCTGGAAAAAGTTCAGCCTCAGCTGTTTTCTTTCAGCTCACAATTGAATAAATTTCAGTCAGGTTCGAAGCGAACACATGAAGTTCATTTGGCACGCATCATACCNCCGCCATTTTCCAGGAACTTATATTGTTTTAAGCTGCACTTCTCTCAAATGTTATTTCATAAGATTTTATTAAACGATGACATGAATCACTATGAGTATAGTCTTTCTTTGAACAGCTACGCAGAAGCGCTAATTAAGTTTTTGATTTCACACGCGTAGAGGGTGCTCTCTGCCATGTCCCGATAAGAATGGGTTGCCAGATGTGACTAATTTGAGGCAAATTGGCCATTTCTAGCTAATTTATTCTTTGGTAATATAATTTTCTTTAGTGAATTACGACATCATTATATTTCATCCTAAATTCAACATGTTTCTTCGCTGTTGTGGCCTAAAATGTTCTAAAAAGAGGAAAATTTGCTTGAACAGACGTCACTGTGGGAGCTCAGCTGTTCTCGTCCCCCATCGAGTCTAGGATACACCCCCGAAAAAGCCTTTGAAAGAACGATATGTGTTCGCCTCCCGGACCCCTGCTCCCTCCCCCTATATTTACTCCGAGGGTGGGAGGGTCAAAGTTGGTAAGTTTAGATCTTGAAATCTTGGGAAATTTAGAGAGGTTACCATAGGAAGGTGTAACTATGACACCGGCTGTTCCAAATGCATAAATGAAATTTCCAAACAAGCAAACGTTTCGTCAGTTCTCAACTATAGTCCGACGCGTAGACTCCAATTACTGCACGTTGCAGACACACAGATGTACCGAGGGCGACAGTTTACAACCTGTCGTAGGTAAAAGGCTGACACATCAGCATGGTGATCTTCGTAGTAAATACGAATTCCACAATTGGCGAAAACACACACACAATAGCTGAAAGTTAACTTGAAGCGTTGTCCGCAACATGCAGTAATTGGAGTCTATGCATCGGACTGTAGTTGAGAATTGACGAAACATTTCCTTGTTTGGAAATTTAATTTATGCTTTTGGAACAGCCGGTATCATAGTTACACCTTCCCATGGTAACTTCTCTAAATTTTGCAAGATTTCAAGATCTAAATTCGCCAACTTTGACCCTCCCACCTGATGAGCTAGAGAACAGCGAAACGCGCGTCGTGGGTATAAAATTTCTTTAACTGCTTCTAATCCAAATCTACATTGATGCCATCTCAAGAAAAAAAAAGATATATGTATTTAAATATAAAGACACGACGGTCATTCTTAGTATTTGATTAATAGCGTTGTTCCTTCGTTCGTTCCTTCGTTGCTTCGTTCGTTCCTTCGTTGCTTCGTGTGTTACGCTCTTCGATGATAGAGAGGGAAAACTTCGACTTGTTAGAAGCTCTGATTATCGCTGGAAAAAGTTCAGCCTCAGCTGTTTTCTTTCAGCTCACAATTGAATAAATTTCAGTCAGGTTCGAAGCGAACACATGAAGTTCATTTGGCACGCATCATACCTACCATGGTGCCAAATTTCACTTCATGTAATATTCACGTTGCTGGGGTTTCATAGCGATCGAAATATGGGAAAATCCAATTGTAGCTATAACACGGTTCAAAGGACGCTGTTCTCAGTTGCATCATTCTAAACTGCATTTTCCCAGTGCGCGCAATTTTTAGAAAAATGACGTAAACTAACAGAAAAAGCCCATCAACTGTAGAGCAGCCACAGGTTTCGCAGTAGAATTAAAATCACCGAATAAACAGATGAAGAATGGAAACGTTAAAAATATGCAAGTCAAAATAATGTTATCTTCAGACGATGAGAAGCAAAAGATACCAAAGGCGTCTGAAGATAGAAGAAAAGCAATGAGAAAATTAACTCCTAAAAGCGAGATTGCTAGATTTTCTTAGCCTATGCTGTCTTTATATGAGGCGTCCAGAGTCAGAGGGGCGAACCGACCACGGGCAGGAGGAGGTTCGCCTCTCTATTTCTACGAAATCGGAGTTGGTCGGCCGGCCAGACGCGAAAAAGTAACCCAAACTAAACCTTCTATTACTCCTCTATAAGATCGCTTTTCGTGTTGTAACTTGTATACACATAGAGAGGNAAATCAAAAACTTAATTAGCGCTTCTGCGTAGCTGTTCAAAGAAAGACTATACTCATAGTGATTCATGTCATCGTTTAATAAAATCTTATGAAATAACATTTGAGAGAAGTGCAGCTTAAAACAATATAAGTTCCTGGAAAATGGCGGAAAATGGTCGGTTCGCCCCTCTGACTCTGGACGCCTCATATATCTATCATGATATACAGGGGCAAAAATTTTGCTGGTAAATATTTACGAAATCCACCAGTAATACAGTACGTGTCTATATTTTGTTGTGCATGTCCAGGGGGACTTGGGCGCGGGCACGCCTATGTTAAGGTTGTATTGCCACGCAAATCCGTATCTGATTGGACATTGCTATGTCACTAAAACTAAATTCTAAGGTTTGAGTCGTTTCTGGCAAATCGTACGTCATAACAAGCAGCAATGGCCAAGCTTCGGGAATATGTGTGTCTTACTTTTGCGTTAGTTTAAAGTTGCAATGACGCAGAGTTTTAGCGTGACTTTCAAGTGTTATTAGGTTGTAGTAGTCACGGCAGCGTGACGGCCAAGGCAAAAAGTTAAGAGGCTTAGCAATTATGTGTATTACGAGGTTCCATGGCATAAGCGCACACGACAAATGCTCACAATGACAAAAGCGCACACGACAAATACCCACACGACAAATGCTCACACGACAAAACCGCACACGGACAAATGCGCACATTGACAAAACCGCACACGACAAATGCTCACACAGACAAATACGCACCTACTATTCTATCGTTTGACTGCGTGTATAAGATTTCCTTCAATTCATTTTAGTATCTAGCTTAATTTTAGTTAACTTTTAAAGCTTTCATTATCTTTAGTTAACGTTTTAGCACCTAAATTATGCTGAGTCCATTTAGAGAAGTTATTTGGTAGCACTTCCTAGCATAAATAAAGGCCGGTTCCCACTTGATGAGCTGAAAGCCAAAAATGTGGCTGGCAGCCAATAAACACGCTTGGTTTGCAGCTCAAAATTGTGCTGGCAGCTCGTTTGTTAGGCTGGTAGCCGATC
>LQNS02278138.1:902477-912737 GCA_001587735.2 Parhyale hawaiensis
GTGACATCTATCAGTGACCTGTAAATATCCTTAACTGTGACCTGTAAATATCCTTAAATGGCACGTGTGCTATGGGCGTCTTCGTCCTCATCGTCCTTGCCCTAGTGACGTGCCATCTTCGTCCTTATCGTCCTCGCCCTACTGACGTGCCGTCTTCGTCCTCATCGTCCTTGCCCTAGTGACGTGCCGTCTTCGTCCTTATCGTTTTCGCCCTAGTGACGTGCCGTCTTCGTCCTTATCGTCCTCGCCCACGTGACGGGCCGTCTTCGTCCTTATCGTCCTTGCCCTAGTGACGTGCCTTCTTCGTCCTCATCGTCCTTGCCCTAGCGACGAGCCGTCTTCGTCCTTATCGTTTTCGCCCTAGGGACGTGCCGTCTTCGTCCTATTCGTCCTCGCCCAAGTGACGGGCCGTCTTCGTTCTTATCGTCCTTGCCCTGGTGACGTGCCGTCTTTGTCCTGATCGTCTAAGCCCTAGTGACGTGTGCTCAAGTATGCGGAGAGCGTGCGCCGCTTGCCTTAGGAACACTTTGAATAGTGACCTGTAAGTTCTCTGTTGTGTTAAAATTCCTTAAAAATAGGTCGTAGGACTCATAGAATGTTTAGTACGTGAAGGATTCCACCTAGTTAACTACTGTAGTGCTATGTTCACGTCCATCATGCCTGTACGTGTCGACAAGAACCAGTCCTAGATAAGGTATTTCCTATATTACGCTGCCTCGTCCTTGTCAACTGTTTCTTGGCATGTTGACTTCACATGCAACCGTCATTAATGAACGTTATTGTTAGAACCCAGTTCGCGGTCATAGGCATGCAATGGCAATGTGACCGAGAACTGGACGTATTGCAGTTTAACTGTTGGTATTTTCAATTGAGACTCAGTCTAATTTATGCTACAGTCTGTGGGTTTTCTCCGGAGTCGCCGAACCGCTCGATATGAGCCTTAAGCATGCATTCATATGTATGTCATAATGCTCGGATCGAGTGCGCGACGTTCGTTTTCCCCTGCGATGATTCACTTAATTTCTTGAGGCGTGCCTTTCAATGATGCAGTTGTAAATCAATGAATAACATGCCCTTTTCCTGAGGCGCGCCCGAATGTGATTAATGGTTACCAATACATTCATGTTTGTTTATATCGTGTGTTTCTTTACCCTTGCACTCTCCGGTTACTTTTGAACACTTGTAGGATATGTTGAGGTGTGGCTCACCTCATGTGTGTTAGGACGACCTGTTATGCGCCATTTCATGCATTGTGTGTCAATTAATCCCTGAATCTATTGTTCAAATAATTTCGTGTCTAAATCAATAAACTTAGTGTCACTAATAATTAGATTAATATTAATTCGTGTCTTCATAATATTTCTTCATAATAATTATATATATAATTCAAATAAGTGGCGCATGACAGGGATACAAAATTGAAGTCCTAACATGAGATCAAGTTTCATTCGCGAGGCTTGGAGCAACAGTTCTGTACCTCGCACCACATCGTCTGCCACGAGGCTACACCTCATGGCATTTTCACTTGAGGTTAATAGATTACCATTATTAGCTCGGTCAGCTATTCAGGAGCCTTTCACGGCACACGTCGATTTATGTATAGTAAAACAAAGAGGGAAGGAGGACCATGTGAGAATCGTAAAACATAAAAGCTCTAAACAGGAACATTTCACTTCGTCACGTTTGCTCGTCAGTCTGTATGTTTGTTTGTTTGTCGGTCCATTCTCAAGGGGTCGAATCAAGTTCAGAAATAGAGCGGTGCGATTAGGTCAAAAATGCTATATTAGAGCGAATATAATTAAGGTTTCTAGTTGATGATAAGAAGGTTTGACTGCTCATTTTCCGTTTACGTAAATACTAGGAATTAACAATGAAGCAATTTACAGTACGAATTTCCTTTCAATTCAGTAAGGTCTCTTTGATATGACGTATGTAAATACGAGAATTTCAGAGGCCGCTCCAAGGTGATAAAATGACTAGGTGCTGGAAAACGGTATTTTACTATTTTGCAGGAGTAGGGCGTTATTCCGTACCTTATATTCAGGAGGCGAAGGATTTTGATTCACGTTTATTAAAATTACGTATCTATTCGAGATATTTACGACTGATTTTTCATGTTAAGGGGTAAAAATGATGGATTTTGGTTGCTATTTTTCGCGATTTTTATGCCCTGATATTATGCAACAACGAGAGGGACTATAGGCTCCAGAAATATAAGTGGCAATCCGTTGCACTGGGAACAGTTCATGGGCACGTTTTCTAAAATACAATTTTTACCATATGTGCAATATTTATTTCCACCCGATTAGCACCCACAAACTATTATTTTCGTGGTAAAATTTTGAAAAGACAACGAATACAAAAAAGACTATAAGGAATCGGTAACTAGTTAAAGTAACGTTATTCAGTTAAAATTTCAAATATAGAGGTGCAGTATTTTTAAACTTATTACAAAATTTCAAAATTTGCTATCATTATTGCCACCACTTTATTTCCTTATATCAGCTGCCCGGCAATGCCCGCCACTTGGTGGTTCCAGTTAGGGGAATTACCCAGCTGCCGAACTAACCCTATTTTCGAACAAACATCAATATTTGACTAGCTGGACCCGTGAAACTTTCACGGCTTTGCAAGGCCTTTCATACAGGCTCGTGAAATTTTCATATTTTAGCATGGAGACACCACACTTATTCTTCAACACCGAGACTCGATGTGTGATACATTATGTCCATCCTTNTCTCCACATCTAGCTCTCCACCTCTAGCTCTACACATCTAGCTCCCCACATCTAACTCTCCACTTCTAGCTCTCCACATCTAGCTCTCCACATCTAGCTCTCCACATCTAGCTCTCCGCATCTAGGTCTCCACATTTAGCTCTCCTCATCTAGCTCTCCACATCTAGCTATCCACATCTAGTTCTCCACATCTAGCTCTCCACATCTAGCCCTCCACATCTATCTCTCCTCATCTAGCTCTCCACATCTAGCTCTCCATAACTAGCTCTCCACATCTAGCTCTCCACATCCAGCTCTCCTTATCCAGCTCTCCACATCCAGCTCTCTGCATCTAGCTCTCCACACCTAGAGCTCCACATCTAGCTCTCCACATCCAGCTCTCCACATCTAGCTCTTCACATCTAGCTCTCCGCATCTAGCTCTAAGCATCTAACTCTCCACAGCTAACTCTTTTCATCTAGCTCTCCACATCTAACTCTTCACATCTAGCTCTCCACATCTAGCTCTCCACATCTAGCTCTCCACATCTAACCATCCACATCTAACTCTCCACACCTAACTCTCCACATCTAGCTATCCACATCTAACTCCCCACATGTTACGCCGATGATGTTACTTTACTGGCTGTTTGTGATAAGGCTAGTGATAGATTAGAGGTTTCAGAATCTATCCAGCATGATTTGGAAATTATTGATTCCTGGTGTTATAGGTGGGGGATGAGGCTAAATGCGGGCAAGACTAAGACTATACTCGTGTCCAGGTCGCGTACAGTGGGACCTCTTTTTCCTGCACTCATGCTGGATGGTGTACCACTTCCTGTGGTTGATGACTTACTTGGTAATCTTGGGTGTCAATTTTGATCCAAAGTTGACGTTTGAGCCCCACATTCGTTCGCTTGGCTCACGTGCATCTCAGAAAATTTGTCTTATAAGGCGTGCTTGGAAGGTGTTTGGCTCCTTATCATTGACACTGCTTTAATTGCTTTGTCCTCCCTCTTCTGGAGTACTGCTCTGTAGTCTGGGGTTCTGCTGCCGACTGCTACCTGTGTTTGCTTGAGAAAGTGGTTCGTCGATGTGCGTTCATGCTGGGTGGTGTTGTGCCTTGTGATCTGGCGCATCGTCGCAGAATTGGTGGGGTCTGTTTTCTGTATAAAATCTATAACTGACCCAGTCATCTACTGTCTGAGTTTCTTCCGGCTCCATTTGTTCGGTTGAGGTATACTCAGCGGACTGGTGCTCTTCATGAGTTTGCCTTGGAACCGTTACGATGCCGTAAGGGCCAGTATTCCCGTTCGTTTTTCCATCGTGTGTGGATGTTTGGAATGGTCTCGATGGCTCTGTCTTTGCTGGTGCTGGAATTGGCAGCTTTATACGATCTGTACACAGAGCTATTCTGTGATCTCGGATCTTCTTTTTTTTCATTCTTTTGTTTTCTCCACCCGCTGGGCCGGTTGCGTGGGGGTTTGTTAAGCTCATGGAGTTTCTCCGTTCCTACGTCGTCATTCCGGTGTGATTTAAAAATAATAATCTAGCTCTCCACATCTAGCTCTCGACAATAGCAAGGAATAAAGTGGTGGCAATAATGATAGCACAATTCATAATTTTTCTATAACTTAAAAAATAATACTCCATGTCATGTGAAATTTTGACATAAAACCTTATTTCAACAATGTAGTTACCTATTTCTTATCCTAGTCTCTCTATAAACTATTTGATTAAATTTCTATAATGAGAATTATAAATTTGTGTGGAAATAAAGATAGCACAACTTGAAAAAAATTAAATTTCCGCGTTACTACATCCATATTAGAGAAGAAGAATATAAAAAAAAAACCGGCGTCGTCATATTGGACAGTTGCTCCCCACCTTGTAACCTCTCTATTTGGAAATTAACCCATTTCTTAGCATGGGAAGACAGTGTGCGTTATCTGAAAAGGAAAAGGGTCAAATAAGCGCATTGAATGAAGAAGGATACACTATGTCTGAGATTTATGGAAAGGTTAGCAGATCTAGAAAGGTTGTAACTAACTTTTTGAAGAACCCAGAAGAATACGGAAAAAAGAAGTCTCCTGGTCGACCTTCAAAATTGAGCCCTACAGCCCGCATCCGACTTCTCCGTGAGGTATCTCAGACAGGAGAGGGGTCAAAAAGCCTGCAAACATCCCTGCAATTAAATGTTACACCGAGAAGAGTGCGACAGATCCTGGTTTCATCTAAGAACTTCATTTATAAGAAGAGAAAAACTGCACCAGCGCTCACGAAAGCACACAAGGCAAAACGCGAAGAATGGGTTCGAGAAAAAGTGCAAAGGAACCATGAAAATTGGTCTAATGTTATTTTTTCCGATGAAAAAAGTTTAACCTAGACGGACCTGACGGCTCTCAATACTGCTGGCATGATCTTAGAAAGGAGGACAAAATTTTTAGTAAACAACCTTTTGGTGGCGGATCCCTTACGATCTGGGGAGCATCCTCCGTCAAGGGCAAGGCAAATTTGGTGATGATGGAAGGTAGACAGAATGCTCAGAAGTACACAGAGGTCTTAGAAACTAGTCTTCTCCCGTCTCAAACTGATAAACATCAGCAAGAAGCGGTGCCCCAGCAAGATAAGGCCGCCATTCACACAGCGAGGTTGACCACAAATTGGCTTAATGCTCATAATATCGGCACTTTAGCTTGGCCTGCTAAGTCACCCGATCTAAACCCAATTGAGAATCTTTGGGGGATACTCTCACGGCATGCTTACACCAATGGGAGACAATTTCAGGATAAAGAAAGCATGTGGCAGACCATAAATGAAAGCTGGGAGGCTATCCCTGAAGAAATGCTCGCTAATTTAATTAATATCATGAATAACCGATATGTACAGGTGTTGCAATCAAAACGCAACGCTTGTAAATATTGAGAATTATGTTTTTTTCTTTCATTGTTTTCAAAAATACAAATTTTACTATATGTGCAATATTTATTTCCATCCGATTAGCACCCACAAACTATTATTTTCGTGGTAAAATTTTGAAAAGACAACGAATACAAAAAAGACTATAAGGAATCGGTAACTAGTTAAAGTAACGTTATTCAGTTAAAATTTAAAATATAGAGGTGCAGTATTTTTAAACTTATTACAAAAGTTCGAAATGTGCTATCATTATTGCCGCCACTTTATTTCCTAATATCACCTGCCCGGCAATGCCCACCACTTGGTGGTTCCAGTTATGGAAACTGCTCTGCTGCCGAACTAACCCTATTTTCGAACAAACATCAATATTTGATAGCATGATTACGAAGGCTTATCAAATATTATTTGTTTCTTCAGAAATAGAGTTAGTTCGGCAATTGGGTAATTCCCATATCTAAAATATAAGCATCAATAGTCAGACTGGAAATAACTCAAATTTTTGGTAAGTTTTTTTTTTACGCCAGCAAGTTCCTGCTAAGGCATGTGCACACGGTGACTAGCGACATCTTCGGTGGTTTCAACGGAACAATATTGTGGGTAGATCTAGCCAGCCGCGTCATGTTAAGGCACACCCAGCAGCAAAAGGTGCTTGAGGTTGCAATATTTTGGGAAAAAAATTGTCGAATTTTTATGGAACATAAATTATAAATATTATTTTTATAAATTTTAATGCTTCATTACACTCCGGTATTTTATTCACTGTACTTAGTGCTTAGCGACTGAGTTGTGCTATCTTGTAACTTGTAAACGAAACCTAGACAGGCATGTACAATTGTACATGTTCTGCCGGCAATCATCGTTGCAACCTAGAGAGACTAGTGGACCCGTGCGTGAAAAAAATCACGCAATAACCTATACGTTTGCCTAATGCCTCTAGGCCGGTGCGGAATCTCCTCTTCTCTAATTTGCTTCTTAATTTTCTTCTTTTCTTCAATGATCCTTTGTCGTGCTGTCATACTTAGTTCTTCTATATAGACAGGTAGAAGTAACATCTTGAGTAAAAAACTCCAACAAACTTAAACAAAATAGCAGCTTATATACAATGTGTCCGCTCCGGAGCAGAGATACCGTTGATACCGTCTTTCCACCTCAAGTATCCGTTTCATTTGAGGTGCCCAAATTTTGACCTATGAAGAGAAAACTGCTTCGTCAGAGGAAAACAGTAAGCTAGAAGGAATAATTGTCTACTGCCCGTGAAAACTTATGTTTCGTCCGTTTCGTTGACAATTGCATCAAATTGGGATGAATAGCTCATGCAACGAAATCATCTGTGGGAAGAAACTGCGAATCAAGAAGCATGAGAGTGCTAACGGAAGCTTCAGATATCTTCAGTGCTACGATTTCAACTTCGTCAATGCAAGAAGTGCATTCAGACATAAGGTCGCCCTATATTTTGCCGTAGATTCGATGTATGGAGAAGCTAATACTCGTACAAATCAGACTAAGCCTGCGATGTCTTCATTGTTTGAATATCAACTGTCTCTGCTTAAGATACGTTTGACATCTTCTGCAACCCGGCCTATTTTCTGCCCATCACTTTCAATGGAGCTTGAGAAGACAACCAGAGTCTCCAATCTGGGCTAAATTCCGCCTATCTATTTCGTTGAGAGCGTGACACCAAACATATAAATATATAAACACACGACGGTCATTCTTAGTATTAGATTGCATTTACACTTTTGACATTGCAGTTAAAATTACCACCTTTTAAAGTCAAGTTTTTAAGAAAAACGGTTGTGTTACGTACACAATAGTGAATTGACAATAGGGAAAATTGAACGGCAAATTGCTCTGAATTGTTCAAAAGCTACACAGAAAATTAGCCTAGATTGATCTTAATGTAAGTTAATACAGCTGCAACCGAGCACGGATTACCAAAAACTTCGGTGCATGTTGCGGAAGGTTCAACGACCCACGCCCCTACCCTAAGGTAAGTACACTACGGCAGCTATGCACGCCAAGAAAACTTGCTTATTCAGCGAGCCGAGGGCCATGCCCTGAGATCTCTCACCTGGAGTAGGGATCGTTCCTGGGACCCTCAGAACAACTGTGCAGCAACTGCGACTAGTTTTAATTATATTAACGATATCTATTAAATTTTCATTATTCAAAAACCGAAACTAGCGATTAAAACAGATATGCAGCCTTCAAGCAGATATTGCTCTACCGGGGTCACTTTTTTTATTTTTAAAATGGTTTTCGAGATAATAAAAAAGTAAAAATTAGCGTAAATTCACTTTTTAGTTAGTTATCCCCTTAAAGCACGTCGTAACTCGTCTCGTAGCTTGGAAATAAATAACAGCCCACTTTACTCTTTAGAGAATTGAATTCCGCTATTTCGATACAAAATCCTTTTTGTAACTCGAAAACTGTTGGGTAGACTCTAGGTTTTGAAGTTGAAAAAACAAATGTTTCAGGAGAAGCCCCGCTTCAACCCCCGTGTTCCCCCCACTTAACCTTGCACTAACTTCCCAAAACCTCGCCTGCGTGTCTGTCCGTTACACGCATAGCTACTGTTTACTGAAAAACAGGAATTTGGAAATCTGATATTTATTTGTGGGACGGGGGGGGGGGGCGTAAGGTCCCCTCAATTCTCGGCTCTATATGACACAATTTGTCAAACCCCGCTCGTTTGGTGTTATCATTGCTGGCATTGGTAATAAACTCCCGATTTTCTGTGTTATTCCTGGTCCAGTAGTGCTTGCCTCATTCCAGTACAGTTCCGAAGCCCTTGAATTTAAGGACCCTCAACTTGTCGGGTGTGGCACATGGGCTGCCGTCACGGCTGGTAGTGATAAGGGAGGGAATTTTGTGGACCAGCTATTTCACTGCTACGACAGTTGTACTCTACGGGGTAAATATATACATATATATATATCGCCAAAGCGCTACGCGTGCCCCTGGTTTACGCAATACCCTCGTGAGCAAATAGCCCACAAGCACCGATTTTGCAGACTCAGCAGGTCAGGCCAATGTACGTGGAATGTTTATCAGCGTTTCAGCGACCGAGTTAGTACAGTGATCGGCAATGCTAAGGCCTCGTTCTATTGCGGCCGTTGCAATGCGTGTACCCGCGATGCTAAGCGCATCTGGCGCTGCAACAATGAAGTTACCAAGCCTGGTGATGCTGAAGAGACTGGTCATTCACCTGCCGGATGGCAATGCTAAGGTTACACAGTTTTCTCCTATCGCTCCTATGTTGAGTAACTATTTTACGTCAGTAGCTGCCAATCTATATTATAATTCTGCTTGAGGCTCCATTGGTCCGTACGTCCGTCCGTCCTTCCCTCCGTTCGTGTCTCTGCACGCTACGCTTTTCAATACAAGATAGGGAAAATTTCAATTTGTAAGAAGCTCTGATATTCGCTGGAACGAGGCTCAACCATACTTGACTTCTTTAGAGCTTCTTGAGCAAAGTTTTGTTCATCGACGGCAGAGGCGTACAACTATAGCCTGGCCACCAACAGTGATGAGCGCTTCATATTTTCGCGCTTCGTATGACTCGGATGGTACGGGTCTCAGATGTTGAAAACGGAGATTGGCTCTCCAGAATTTTGGCCATCTCTTGCGTTTTGTAGCTATTCTCACTCCAGCTTTGCAGTCGATGCACGAGCTTCTTGAAATATCACTGGCTGCTGGAATATTTAGGAAGCCAATTTCTTGTCTACGAACTTCTTAATAGGGAAATAGTTCTGAAAGTCTTCATGATTCTTTATTTATATGCAGCTCAAAGCTTTCGGACCAAGAAACGTTGCCTGTCTTCAGGGGAACAAAATTTCAAAGTAGAGCACCCTGGGAGTGCATGCCTCCGCCAAGCGAGGCAACGGTAGCAAAAAATTCAAATTGGCTCTTAAACCCTAATTTTCTTTGTATAAACTCCAAAATCTAATCCTTTGTGCCTTTTGATAATCACCTTACACCTTTATTTGCACACAACTATACATGTACAGTAAACAAATATATTTAATTTCAGTGTACTGCCAAAAAGTATCACATACTTATCAGGCAAATTTAAAAGGATTTGTAAACTCCTAGAATAAAAGATATGGTAGACACCAACTTATAAATATATCAATAATGGCTTAAAGTAATAGCTTTCAATCTTTTCTTAAATGAAAATTTAGAACAAGGCTCTTTCAAGTCATTTCAAATTTCATTGAAAAGTTTCGCAGATTGAAATGCTGGGCCTGCTTTTTCAATCTCTAATCTAACTGCTGGTAGAAGGAGATTGAACCGTGTTGAATATGAGTGATTAGGAATGAGCGGTGCAAATACTTCTTGAAAATGACGAGGATCATAGAACAACGCTCTATGTAGGAATTTTAGCAGATGGAGTTTGTACACATCATCAAGCTTTAGGATCCCACTACGTTTGTACATTAAATTAGTACTCAATAATGGTACTCTATTTATAGTCCATGATAACTTTCTGTTCTGTCAAAACAATCTATTGTTCTGTAATTGCTGATAAATAATTGTTTAATCCCTAATGGGAAAACGAGCCTATTCATTAAAAAAAGTAATTTCAGCCTTCCAAAGTTCTATTGGTATGTATGAATTTTTTGG
>LQNS02278138.1:1409476-1442031 GCA_001587735.2 Parhyale hawaiensis
TATCGTGTAGTACTAAGTAGATACGCGCATGGGTTAAATCTCGCGAATATGTTGAGATGTGCTTATCTGTCTTGCTTACCTCTATGCCAATAAATAGTATCGTTAATACATTACTTCGTCGTTTATTAGCTTTCAATTGCAATTTCGTAATTTTGTCCGCTTATATTTTGTACGTCTGCGAATTAAAATGATTTCACAACGGACGTACATACGCACACACACACTTTGCTTGCGCATCTCGTCAGTTTGACCAACCCCCCCCCGAAACATAGCTGTCAAAGTCATGCAACAAACCTCTTGCGAAAATTGCATTGCATCGCTTGTTGGCCAGTCTGTCCCCGGCCTTAGAGAACCGTATATATAAGCGGACAAGACTGAACAAAACCAAGCTTTCTTTTGGTGAAACCCGATTTCCTCTTTTTTTTTTGCATGTAGTCAATATTGTTTTCTAATAAATACGGAGCTCTGTATCCATGATACCCGATGGTGGCATATAAATCGGACTCTGAAAGTTTTTCCTTGCTCTGTCGAAAGAAAAACCCCAAAATGTTGAGAAAATAATTTGCTGCCGAAAAATCATCGCGGTCATTCTGCGCATGGTGACCGCTGAAGAATATCTTACCAGTTGCATCGATACTTACCCAATAACAAAATAAGAGTATCAGCTGAAGTTTAAATGAATAAAATCTCAGTTGAGAGTACACAACGCGATGGAAGAGATTGTTTAGAGAGGCTGAATGCATCTGCATAGAGTGGACTACAACGTTGTCAAAGAAAGACCGGAATCAGACATAATTTTAGAGTGCAATCATCTATATCCCAGAATATTTTCTGCCCATCAGTTTTCTGTGAAGCTTGGAAAGATGACAACTGTCATCAAGGAGATGAATACACTAATGAAACCAGGAAGGCCAGAGCAAAATTTTGCCCATCTATTTCGTCAAGAGCGTGACATGAAATCTACAAATAAATAGTTAAAAATATAAATGTATAAACACACGACGGTCATTCTTAGTGTTGATTGCTGCGAGAGCACGGTAGCCACTTGTCTTTAAAATTCAATTTTCTTCTTCAATTAAGAGCTGAAATTCTTGCATATGAAGCGAAAACTGCTGTGTCTAGAAAGACTGTAAACTGAAAGCAATAATCGTCTACCGCCACGTGAAAAACCACTACTTCGTGAGTGCTTCGTTGATCATTAACTGTATTTATTTGACATGTCCTAAGAGAAAGCAGTTAGAAAATGAGACTCCAAAGGCTGCAAATATCTTTGTGTCGATTTGAAAAATTGTTTCAAGCAAAAAGTGCATTCAGATCAAGGAAAACGGATCCCACTTAATTATAAAATATGCAACTAGGCCTATTTTCCGGATACTTCTTCAAGAAGCGGACACGAAATAAATAAGCAAACAAATTAATAAATACACGAACCGTTTCATTATGTTTGGAAATATAGGAAATTATCCATTTTAACGCATTTCCACGTTCTGAAATACCAATTTTACCCTGGCTTCACGTACTGTATAATATTAAAACTGGTTAGTGTCTTCTGCACAGTAAGCCAAGTTTCTGGTGTTTTCAACCGCACAAAATATATATCTATATATATAGTTAAACCTTAGCCAATGCAAACAAACATTCTAATAAACAACCAGAATGCCTCGTGGCATAAGACCAACACCTGCGATGGGAGCAAATTTCATCACCGTCATTTTTATAGCCAGCTAATCCTTGTTTTTTGGCATGGGTCACGAGGATAACCCACCAGACTCCATGAAAAAAAAAAATTATGAGCATTGTTCAACTCCTACCACTTGCACCGACCGGGAAATATTCAAGAAGGAGCTCACAGTCTGACCAGGTTTTCGAGTTTGATGTATACAGAAGGTGGTCCGCAGGAGACGAACCTTGGACCTCATTCATTGCGAGGTGCAACTCTAAGACCAGCTCTGAGAATGCGTAAAATACAAGCATGCAGTACGCGGACTACTGAAGCCTGCCCAGCATCTCTACAGTGAGGACATAACTTGCAGCGCTACCGCTTCATAAGGAAGCTCACACTCTTCAGAAATAAATACTACCCAATAAATGTCACAGATATTTCCAGGTGCTAGTGGGACTATTGTTCTGTCGTGCTGAAGAGCCAACTACATCGCATTTATTTGTGTGCAACGCGTTTCCGAAGACAGTCTCCCTTGTGCATCTTTGGCAGGACTCGACGGCGTTTCTGTTTTTCTCTCGTCGCTCCCTTCCGACGCACGGTGAGTGGAGTGAAGAGAGGAGAAAATTAGACGATAGTGGGAGAGATGTTAGTAGGTAGAGAGGAAGATGCCTATTTCCGTCTACTTCAAATTCTCCTTCCGAAGCCTCTTGGGGTGGAGCTCGCCGCCCGCATTGGTTGACTGGCAAACGCTAGATCGCTGCGCTTTTCATGAACGATTTTTTTTTTTGTAGATTATGCGTTATGCATTGCACAGCTATTTGTCAGAGTGCTGTGCACAAGAAGTCGTGAGAGGTACATAACAAATTCCTTGATTGAGTTTATCCTCCAACTCTTTTCTTTCTGAAATAAACAGTTGGGCCGAGACGTCAGTCCCATCTGCTTTCTGGCAATTAGCCTGTTGGTCCGTCATGCTAGTTATATAATCTAACATCTAAAGGTTCCTCCAGTAAGACATGAACTACTCACCACAAAATCACGAGATAACGTCAGTACTCACGCAGCAGCTGAGGCCCAACTGCGGTGCAGTTGTGCTCCAGGTCATCAGGGCAAAAGTTGTCAGGGAAACGTTCGTTCCATTCAGCCATTGTCCCGTTTGGTCTGATGCAGCCTGTTACAGTTAACATTTGATCATTATTGCTCCTCTCTTGGCGTCACCAATCAGCAGTGCTATTTTGTTAGTTATTTATTAGACCGAATTCCTGAACCTTGAGAATTCCCCAATACTTCTCTCCACTGTACGAAGGGGGCGTAGAAATTTATGCAGCATTGTTGCATGAGAAGCGTTGATGCATGGTCAAACCTATGATTTATTGAATGTAGAACCTTTTGCAAGAATTCCTGCTAAACTTTAACCTTATCTGCTACTAGACGGTACAAAGTTGCACCGCCTTGCCGTTTTTTTGTCCACAGTTCTGCTCCCAGTGATATTCAGCGCCCAAAATTGCGTGACTTTTCCTAATTGATCACGACTATCAATACAATTCTAATATTCCCGCAGATTACAGCCAAAAATATTGATAAATGTAAATATTTCAGAAAATTAAATGATAAAATTTCCGTGTAGATTTGCTTTAGATAAAAAAACTTCCAAAATTATAAGTAGAAGACAGCAACAAGGCTAGAAATGAAAAATAGAAGCGATTGCACGTTCAGCTTATGAAAGTATGAAAATGTGCGCAGATATGCTGCCGGAATATTCACCCTGTACTGTCAAGAGATATTTTCTTATATTCAAATTTATTTTTGACGTTAAATCTACTGTGTGGCATTTTTTTTTTTTTTAAATTGAATAGGCAAAAGAATAGTCGAGTAAATGTTTTTGAGACTATGAAGAAAAAATCTGATATTGATGAAGTTATAAGCATTTAATAATAAATAACAGTCCACAGATTTAAATTTACCCTTTCGAGACTAAGAATCCAATCATCTGAAAAACAGGTTTACCTACAATCAATAAAATGAAATAATTATCTTTATTATCTAATAATCAGGGAGCATTGATGTTAACGGGGGAAGTCTAAAACGCAAATGAACAGAGCTGCGTGGAGTAGCTGTATGTCAGCTCCTGTACAGTCGGCAGATTCTAGGCTAAGTGTGCACGGTATGAAGCGGTACAGCCGAGGTCATAATGTTGAGGCTAGGTTTGGTTCTATAAATGTGGAGAAACTCTAGTGTTGTAAGCTCGATGGGATTGGAATAGTATATGATGGAGAAGTTATTCCTGCTGACGGAATGGTTGTTTTGCTCAGCATGTTGGCGGGGGGCTGAATGTGGTGGTTTTGTTAGTGGTAAACCGGTACGACTGGATACACCTCAATGTTGGTCAATACGGGCTTTGAAGTGTTGTCCAGTGCTACCTATATATGAGGCACAGCAGGCCGGACATCGGTAACGGTAAATAACACAAGTGGTGTGGGGGTTTGTCTTTAAATTTGAAGTAGGATCCTATGGTAAATGTCTTTTTGTATGAAAAATCGAAGTTGATATGTGGGTAGTCATTAGAGAGGAACGTTTCCAAAGTGTTTACTGCACTGACAGATGCTTCGTTGTAGAACGGAAGCAAGTGAAAGAAGTCCAATTTACTGACCCAGGGTTTGCTACTGCCGGGGTCGAACAGCTTGTCTAGGAACA
This sequence comes from Parhyale hawaiensis, assembly GCA_001587735.2. Taxonomy (NCBI): domain Eukaryota; kingdom Metazoa; phylum Arthropoda; class Malacostraca; order Amphipoda; family Hyalidae; genus Parhyale; species Parhyale hawaiensis. The sequence continues at coordinate 1,413,831 of LQNS02278138.1, forward strand.
TTTTGCAGTAGTGGTCCAGAAAATGATGCGGATAACCGTTATTTTTAAGCATGTTCTGAGAAAGTCTTAGTTTATAGTTTTCTTTTTCTGTTGATAAGATTTGTGTCCCGAAACGTTACATTTTAATTTTGTTGACTTCTATTCAATATTAGAAGTCTGCCTTAGTGGAGTTTTTAACAAAAGGAAGTTGTCCTTAGCACACGTCCGACCCGTCCTCAGCTACCCTCCAATCCCACTGCACATTTGCTCTGCCTCACAAGTTCTCAAACTGCAAAGAATATAAAATTAAGCAACAAGATATATAACCAACACTTCACCAGGAGAACGTAAAATGTCAGTTGAATTACATGAAGCCACAACCAATTAATGCGTTACTGCAATCGTAAGCTAAAAAAAATCTGGGAGGACATTGACGAAATAATCCCCCACAAAATCCTCAACAATCTGACTCTATAAGAGAGACGAACGTACAGATGCAACTGACCATTCAGCAGGCTAACAGCACAAAACATCACACCACTCTACTCATAACCGAATCGCAACCACAAACAAACAAATAGATCTATCACAACACAACGGTTCGACGACCTACCCCCGTTTCCCCTTACGGTAAACCTAAAACGAACACAAGCTAAAAGACACCATAAACAAACCGGCACTGCCCTGTCATTTTACCCTCTTCTATTTTTCAGCTATTAACCCCTCTCTGCCTGGCGTATATTTTTCACCTCTTCTTCGCTTCACGTTCACCGACCTGCACCACCGGTCACTCACCGGTATAGTCGCTCCTGACTCTGCAGGCGGTCGCGGTGTCGTTGCGCCCGACTCTGGGCTGGCCGACTGCTGCGTCTGCGAGGCTCCACATCCGACACTGCGACTCGTTTGGCTCGTAGCAAGCCAGCATCGCCCAACCGAGCATGGATGCGTCGCTAGCACAGGAGATCCAGGACCGAAGCTGGGCCGTATGACCAGCACTCTGATCTAGCTGAGTCATGTTGACCGCTGCTAGCAACCATAACTCAGAGTGTCCTGTCACCATGAAGGTGGGCAGTAGCATCATGAGCAGCAGCAACTGACTGCCCAGTCCAGCCATGTTCTGCTTGCCTTCTCTCTCTTACAATTTCAATGATAGCACAACGTTCAACGTCTGATGAGATACGCACACATAAACTAGAAACAACTTATTATTTATGCACCTCGTAATGTGAAATGTAAGATATTATTACACTTTCTATATTGGAGCAAAATTTTTTTAAGAAATAATAACTATAGCACTCCGACACCGCACACCTCCGCCAAGCAAGGAAACAGTCACGAAACATACAAATTAGTTTTGAAGCAGTTATTTCCCCTGAATAAGCACCAAAATGTAGACATTTGTGCCGTTTCACAGCAATAACAGCTTCACTAATTTTTTCGACGATCCATTCATAATTTTTCGAGTTATGCTGCTATCGAAAATTTAGACAAAGATCATCGCACAAACAAACCAATCGGTCGTTATCAAAATTGAAACATTCATTTCTTTTAACATTACTAACAGCTCCTGTAAATTTCATAGAGATCCGTAATAACTTCATAAGTTATTTTGCTGACAAAGAAAAATCAAAGACAGACGCAAACAAACAAACAAATAAATAAACCAACTGATCGTCATAAATTTGGTTATTTGCTTCAAGCAGTAAACCAAACGACTCATGTAAATTTAGTAAAACTCCGTCCATAACTTTTTTGAGTTATGGCATTGAAAAAATAAGAAGCAGACAAACAAACGGATCTTCACCAAAAGTTAATCAGCTGTTTCTCACGACATAAAAAAAAATTCCTGCAAATTTTGTCAAGATCCGTTCATAAATTGTTGAGTTATCTAGGTGACACACAAATAGACAGAGAAACAGTGAAACTCGATGAAACCATAACCTCCTTGGCGGATGTAAGAAATAATAAACATTATTTAATACTCATGGACACAATAGAATATTGGAAAGCTACATGGTACACAAAAGAATGTATCTTATTTCTAGGTCACAAACAATGGACATGTCAAAGTGGTCTTATATCCCAAACATCATTACGCCCCATTGCTTGACCTCCGTCAGGCAACAGTATGCGCTGCCATCATACGTACATATTAGATCACTTCTAGCCAGAGCCATTGCGGACGACTTTGACTGATAAGTTTTTAGAGTTTTCATTCCTGTTTTTAGGCTGAAGGCGTATTTTCTGGTCCTGATTATGAGACAAACAGTGTAATTTTTTTGCAAATATTATGCTGGCACTATGAAACCTTGTCACATTGACTAATATGCAGAATACGTAGTTAAAAGCAACGCCTAAGCGCGCAATCGATTTTTTAAAGGTTCATGTATTACAAAAGGTAATAGATTCTGTCTAAAAACTGTTGCTGAAAATCTGACATTACTAACAATATGAAGTAGACATAACTACAAAAATTTTAACGTTTCGACGACGAAGCGTCTTAGTTGATTCGCAATAGACCGCTGTGTGAACTTTATTGCTATCATCGAGCTTTGTATAGACTAAACGCAATGTGGTACGATGGGCTATGAATCTGCAACTTGGTCAGTATTATCATGCAGTAAACTAGTTTACTGAATTAGTACAGCAATAGTATTACAGAATGAAAACTTTCCCATGGGGAGAAATGCATGTTTTTGTATGTTTTGTGACGAAAGGAATGCATTCGACGATAAACAATCACGTGCATGTTGGAAGATAATCTGTGAACTCATGATTAATAAGTCAATTATTCTGCGCCAAGGAATTTAGTGATAAGCTACATGGTAAATGACGCTATAGTCCAGTGTGAGCAGGTTTAAAGTGTGGATCAACATATGAATATCTACGAGTACGTAGCGACATGCAGCTACAGAAATTTAACACTGCACTGTATGAGGCAGATACTATCACTGTCTGCTATACCATGCGGCTGACTTATCGCTCCAACCAATTTCGATAAGTCCAACTACTCAAAACTTTGTCCCTTATCGTCTTGTTATATGTCTGTGCGAAAATTACTCTGAGTTGGAGGACTATTTGGTCGTTTCAAGGGGTCTGTACTGTCTTATTGCAACCAAAAGTTCCGCTCATTGCACCTAAAATTTGTTCCGCTTGTACCTAGAAATTGCTTTTATGGCAACTAAGCAATATGGGTGAAAAAAATAGGAAACAATGAAAAGATAAATACAGTAAAATATTGAAGGGACCAGAAAAGGTCGGACAGCAAACTGAAATAGCAATCCAGTCGGAAATAATGGTTGTGATTATAGTAGAACAACTATGATTATGGTCGAGACTTTGGTTGCTTATTATCGAAATATCCTCCATATTTAACCATTTATGGGGTGCAGTATGGTAGAGATATATCACATCCTTCAACTATATTGTCAACCATAATTCCCTTCCATAAATACCCAATTACAACCATGAAGGTTTTAGCTGCACAACCATGATCTACCATAGTAAACTGTAAGACACACCATTCACAACCCAAATCGACTATGTGCAGTGAATGATACAACTCAATTCTACCAATATAAACTTTATTAACTGTTGACATATTATGCAGTCGTTGCCTGCTTTGTTTACTGATGATTAGTTACTTATAATAATAATAGTTTAATTATAACGTGCGCGTTAGGCCTGCAGCTCAGAATGGTCTACGGCTCTAAACTTCAGAACGATGCTAGAGCAGGAGCTTGAACCAATCGGTGCAGTTAACGCACATTTATATGTACCTTCTTTATCTCTAAGTTGGAATAGAGCTACACAACCCGGTTTAGAGAAGTCACAACTCGATTATTAATTTTTGGGCGTACCCGTTGTCAGGATACGATAGGTTAAATATTTCATAAAATTTGACATCTTCCACATAAGTCTAATGAGAATAATTACTTGATGAATCTTTACAGATATAAACTGAATGAAGATGAAAATAAATGATAATATTTGATCATGGATTGCAATAAAATACAACAAATAAAAAATATATCGGGTAACTACCCTAAAGGGGCTAAGCGTAAATAAAAAAATCAGGAAGCAAAAGATAAAAATAACGTCAAGGCTGTTATTGTCCATATATACCCAACAATTTTTACATTTCATCAACAGGAAAGAAAAGACTGAAAATATGCATAATTTTTGCACTATGATCTGAATTTTTAGATGTTTCGCATTCAAACTTCTAGTCATACAATATTATTTTGGTCTATAATGTTGGGAATTTTAGCCATATTATTAAAATCCATGGCAATCCATACATATTCTGCCCCATATAAATTAAGGGAGGAATTCCCCTCATGATCGTACGTACGGAAATCGGTTGATAAGCTACAATAGTCATGCTCTAGCATATGCTCTACCATATATAGTCTTTAAACATCCTTGTACAATCATCTACAATATATGGTCGTCAAACTCGTCAAACATTCATGTACTACCACAGACCTTAGCTTCTTGACAAACCTTAAAAAAAACAATATTGCCTCCACCAATATCGACCTACAGTAAATATACTAAAATTAACGTTATATTATAGTAGACACATCGACTATATTGTTTCATCATCCACAATCGACTTCAATCCCTCATTGACCACTATATTCTACTATAATTACAACCATATAATTCCCAACTGGGATGTCAGTGGATAATCGGACACTAACAGTATATTATTTACAAATACCAATTATTAATATACATTGCGCTTATGCTGACGATTCTTCTCAATGGAGAGAATGATTCTTGCGATTATCTCGCTTTGCCTGTTCCCATGATGAATCTCCTCCACGAAAAACACTACAAAAATTTAATTGTCAGATTTTGAGATTTGGCAACTCCATTATGTTTTCACCCCAACAAAAACATTGAACAATTATTTTTAAGGGAACCAGTTGACACATGGTATGAAGCCTCGTAACACGTGGTATTTATTATAAATGATAATAAATACCACGTGTCACATGACCGCAATGCTAGCTATAAATGCAATATTTTATGTTATTTAAGGGCGAGTTCACACGCCCCTCATTGCAACTCGTTAAATTACGATAATGAACACGGGCTCTGCGACAACTTGTTCTATTTCTATTCATATGTAGAAGTGTCCTTTATTCAAATGAATGACGCGCGTTCAGTGATAAATTCGTTTCTTTACATTTGCGCTTTTGCTTCGCGTTAGTTTGAAGTCACATTCGTATCCCATAATCTGATTGCATGATTTTGATAGTAACAGTGTATTTCTAAAATATATATAGCCTAATAAACCGACAGAAGAGAAATCAGCGCATAGCAGTCAGATGAGCTTCCAAATCAAACATAGCATCCGTGTTCGTAAAACATTTTCAAGTTTTCCTGTCTTTTGTCTTTCATGGGAGTATAGCGATTCTGACCATTTAATTGATAACAAAAAACTTTTTGTCCACTTCTCCATGATCTGCGAAAGCTACAGAGGATAAATGTACTATAAATAGGTTCTGTTTACTGGACTGGAATGATGTTCAAAGAAGGACATGCTCTATGCTTCAGGCTCCCGCGTTTTTACTTATTCTTTGCAGCTGCTTCTTTCAAATCAGGATCTATCAATTTTACTGAACGCGTTACGATGATGGACGTGTGAACACGTCTTAATACATTGCATTTATAGCTCTCATTGCAGTTGTTGCACTTATAGCTTCTATTGCACTAACGAAGTGAACTGCAATATATCGGGGCTCCAGTTATCACTTATCATTGTCGGTCACAACTTTTGCTACCGCTCTCCCATGCGGCTCAGTTATCGCATTATTTTGACTGATCTAACTACTCACAACTTTGTCACTTATTATCTTGTGATGCGTCAGTGCGGAAATTACTTATAGCTGGAGAACTACTGGGTCCTTCCAAGTGCTTCATATTGGCACATTAGATAGCCTTGTAGTGGAAAGTGCGGTACCTGGCAGACTCAACTCACGACAGAAACTGGAAATACACAGACTGCAGAGCCGTTTTCCGAACAAGTCAGGTCATTTGATAAAACTTTTAGAGCAAATGCAGTGTCTGTCGTGAGTTGGCCAACACTAATGGACAGACTCTGAGCGGGATCAAACTTAGGCGCGTTCGTGAGTAAAATCACAGGTGGGTAGATTAGGGGAACCGTGACCTGAATCGATAATATCGTGTGTGGATCATGCACGGTATCGCTTAGAATAGAGAACGTGTCGGTAATTCTTATTCCATGATGTTAAATAAAAACTTATTCCGGACAATATTGTTTCATGAAAGAAATGAGGTACCAGGCTATGAAGTAAAAAACTATTAGAAAGAATTAGCTCTGAGGGGACAAAGGCTCGGCATCGCACTAACGCAGGCCCGGGTTTGACTCTTCGGACATACTATCGTCGTTCATGACGATTTTGCGTTCAAGTAAGCATTCCTGCGTGCGCCACTACTAAAATAGACACTACCTAGGCAAACCAACCTAGCCTAACCTAACCTTGCCTAAGCTAACCTACCATTGCCTAACCTAACCCCCTTACCTACCCTTCTAACTTAACCTTACTTAACCCGACCTGACCTAACCTAACCCAACCCAACCTAACCCAATCTAACCTTTCTAACAGTACCTAACCGTACCTAACGTTATCTAATGTTATCTAGCGTTACCTAACGTTACCAAACGTTACCTAACATTACCTAGCCTAACCCAACTTAATCAGCGATACAGCGAGCAGCGCGGCGCACCAACTTGAATGTCATTCACGCGCACACGATCTGCGTACACAAACCAGCACACATCTCCGTCGGTCGTGAGAGACGATAGCCCTCCCCGGACGACACGCGGTGGATTTGCACTGCGTGGAGCACTCCAGCACCGAGAAAGCTAGGCGAAGCACGCCGAGGGATCCCAAACTGACGCTCATCACGGTCTGCTTCTTCTGTTCTTCATTCTACTAGCGCTTCAAAATTCTATAATTATAGTTAAAAAAAAACCTTGACAGGTGTATCCAATGTACCCCGTATACGAGATAATAAATGTTTGTTTGTTCGATTATATACCGACTAGAAATTCGTTCATATAAAGATGAACAGTGCCATGCAGTTACTGGTCTGTAGTCATCAAATACGCAAAGGTTCCTGCTTTCAGCTTTCTCAGTAGTTTAATATTTCCATCACTTATCCCTACACCTTATGTGGCGCAAATCGAATGGATGTAGAGTGATTCCACTCACCTACAAGCACGCGATTATTTCACCTATACCTAAAGCTGGAAATAGCATGGATCCAGCCAATTATAGAACTGTCTCCCTGACCAGCCACGTAGTGGAGACGTTTGAGAGGGTGCTTAGAAAACATCTTTTACATCATTTGAAAGCAAAAACCAGCTTACATAAAATCAACACGGCTTTCGACATGAACGTTCAACCACTTCGCAGCTGCTTGAGCATTATGACTCTATTCTCGACCTACTATGCCATGGCAAAAGTTTAAGGGGGTCTTTTCAAAATTTTTCTATTTTTTTTATTTTTGAACCGATTTTTCTGAAATTTTCTCATAAGATGTAGAATCGAAAAATAAAAATATTTTGTTCGGGTAACTTTTTGAGTTTAGGCCTTAGTTTTTTTAGGAAATGAGATTTTTTTTCTTTTTTTAAAAATTTTAAAAATAACGTAAGTCGATAAGTTTCTATGCTACACTAAGAACAAAGACAGTTTTGGAATTCTTGAAAGATTCCCTACAAAGTTACGAAGAGACTTTTTTTCAATTTCCTTTTAGTTTTCTATTGACATGAGACTTTAGATGGGTTACCGAAGAATTCATAATATATGTAAATTTTCTTGATGTTTCATATAATAAAAAACTAAAAGGAAATTGTAGAAAATCTCTTCATAACTTTGTAGGGAATTTTTCAAGGATTATAAACCTGTCTTTGTTTTTAGTGTAGTTTTAAGGGGGGGTTCGTCACAAACTCATCGACTTACGTTCTTTTTTATTCTGAAAAATCAATTTTTTCAGGACGGCAAAGTTTATGTTTTTTGTGGATGAATTTTTTCAAAAAAATGCGCTGTCTGCAGTGGAAATACACTTGCCATGTTTTATCTATAGTACATTTCAACCAACAAATACCTTACATTCGTCATTCACTAATAAAAATATGAAATAGCTATGTAATAGATGAATAAATAAAGAAAAAGTCAATTTTTGACCCCTTCCGGACCCCCTTTGCCCCTCCCCCCCTTTACGGGGGGGGGGGGGGTCTAGTGCTTCTATCCCCCTAAAAATTTGGGACGTAATAGCCCTTGGTATGCAGATCATTTTGCAGCAAAAAAAAAAAAAAAGTGTCAATTTTTGACCTCTCCGGACCACCTTCCCTCCCCCCTTTTTCGGGGGGTTCCAGTGCTGCTAGCCCCTAAAAATTTGGGACGTTATAGCCCCATACCCGAGGACACTTTTTGAGCATAAAACCGAAAATTGAAAATTTTGACCATTTTCCGTGGAAGGTCCCCTTAAAAGTAATATATTTAGCCTTTACCGAAGCATTCGATAGAGTAGGCCATGGAATACTGCTACTCAAACTCTTCAACATTGGCATCAGTGGAATGTGTCTTAGATGGAACGAAGTTTTTATGATGAACCGAACCCACAGTGTAATTACAAATAATGAAGTGTCCAAATGACAGCCGGTACTCAGTGAAGTCCAAGGCCCGTGAATGATTCAACTCTCTTCCTTATCATGATAAATGATATGGGGCACCAATGCAAGTTTGCCGTTCCCTCATCGTTCGCTGATGACACACGGATATTAGCAGCGGTACAATCAATGGCATACGTACCCACATCTTCCACTGGACATGGGTTAACAACATGACCTTCAACGAATAAAAATTTAAACTTCTACGATACAGAAAAAAAAAATCCCCCTTACTGAATCTAAGTCCCACACGACGCGAGATACGAGCGAAATCGAGAGAAAGCAAATTTCAAGGGATCTTGGGGTGAGAATACAAGATAATGCCACTTTTGAAGATCAGGTGGCTCGAGTTGTTATCATAGGCAAGAAGTGGAGTGGATGGGTGCTTCGAAATTTCTCGTCACGAGAAGCAGACACATGCTCACCTTATGGAATCAACTGCTACTGCCAAGGATTGGCCAAAATCCGACGCATGAAAGATTTAAACTATCACGAAACACTGCCGAACTTCAAATGCACTAAACATAAAGGAGATTCAAGCGCTTTATGATCATATATATTTGGAAAATTCTACAAGGAATTACTGTCAATTTCAGTGGGCGAATCTAGGCCAGACACTCAGACCGTATTGGTCGCTCTTGTGACGTGCGAATTCCGATCAAAACTGGGGATGATGTGAAAGCCACAACGTATTCTAATAGTTTTATGGTCTGTTAACGGTTTGATGCCATTTATGTTGATCCATGCTATGCCACTTACTGTGGCTCTCGTAGTGATTTTTTGATGTGCTCTCGAAGGCACTCGAAGGGAATCAACAATGCGGGTTCTTTGCCAGTGATGTATTTAAGATAGGCAAATTCAATAACAGACAGACTTCCTCCGAGTTCTTGAGCTAAGTCTGGCAGGAGTCTTGCAGGAGCTAGGCGACCCAGGACGGGCACAGAGTTTAACAAATAAAGAACCCCAATGATACATTGCGGGTCACTTAAATAGAAGACACATATAAAAGTTGACCTGTTAGGATGGCCGCAAGAACTCTCAAGACCTTTCATGCGACAAACCAAATTTTACACTGCAAGTGCACTAATACCCTCTTGCAAGAGGATCTGGCACGAACCAAGAAAAAGTTTAAATAGCGTACGAGACAAGGGACCGTGAGGATACTATCTGAGGCTCACCTTGCAGCCTTTCACCGAATATACGAGTAAAAAATTCGAGACCGGCGCCAAAAACGTATTTAGTCTGTCAGTAGAAACTACCTTAGACTGGCAAACAGCCGTGGGTCGGAGAAATTTGAGAACATCTGGTGTTCGGGTCATAAGCATGTTAAATAGCAAGCTCTCACAAACCGCAAGCTGGCTGTGCCAGTATGCTGAGAGAATAGTGTAGAATAGTTCAAGGCACAAGCGTTCTATACTATTGAGTATTCCACATTGTAGAACGTTCTAATTATAGACTCCTAAACGTTCTACAAGGTCCAACAGGCGAGATTATTCAACAAAATGCCGCGTCACATTCGAAGTAGCACCGGTCCAGAGACTGCGAAATTTAAACACTTACTGGACGCATGCTTACTGTAAGTGCCAGATAAACCTGCTGTAAGCGGCTACTTAGTACTTAGCTTAGCTTGGCCTAGTGCAGCTCTTCTAACGAGCCCCACCCCATCTGAGTTATTTTTGGTCGTTTGACTCAGAGGCACTCTGTCTAATTCAACAAAGTCCATCTTTACCAACAAATATCGTCTAAGCTTACGCCAGTCGTGAATACTACTGCTCGATATCTTCCTTAACCCCATTCATCCCAGGCCCAACCCTGCTTTACACCTCCAAGCAAAGCATATAATTCACGAACGGAAGTGGCATACTGTCTGTCTGCCAATCATTCAGTGTTTCAACTTAAATGTTGGTATTAGGAAGCTAACTATTCATATCGCATTTAAGCGAAGATACCTTGCCATATGATGTTTAGAATGGATATGATGGATAGAGCAATAATACGTCAAAAGGGTTAGAAAAAATACGGAAAGATGACTTCATGCTGAAAATGAGCTTTAAGAGCGCCCTCATCGCACCAGCCTGTACCTGTGCTGTCGCTTTATACTTACGCTGTTCTGAACACAGTAAAAATTCTATTGCATACTTGATTAGACTGTATTTATAAATTTATTCTTTCTTAATACCTTCTGCTGCACTTTACTAAACTTAATTTGCCATTAAAACACTGGGTAACAGCCTAAATATCGTCAGGGGTTTCTCAACTGATTTAGACTAATTTTGGTGTTCTGAGTCCGAATATCACATTCATTTTGCTCTATCAGGTCAACTTTTGAGATGTAGTCATAGGCCTATCTGACGAGCTATACATATGCTAATATCAGGGGTTTTGAGTTCATTCATATTTTTTTCGAATTACAACATTACCGTTTCTCTCTAAATAAGCTGCATGCGTGTTTGCGTGATTACAAGGTTATTTGATTTCTCTTAGCCAACCAAATTGATTCTAAGTTTCACTGCCTGACATTAATCTGAATTTTCCATTTCTTTCGGTTGATTGATATGACTTAGGCACGACGGGCATGCAGGAATTATCCTGATGTCTTCTGCTACATCGACGGAGATTACACGCTGTCAGTGGACAGGAAGTACTTCACAGGATTTTCAAAGCGCGCCTACGAGGCTTACTTTAAGGTCAAGCGGGGTGACCAAGATAAGTCATGGGCACAGCACACGGTGTGCAGAACGTGCGCTTAATAACTCCGCCGGTGGACGAAGGGCGCAAAAACTTCACTGAAGTTTGGGATTCCGATGGCTTGGACGGAGCCGATAGACCATGCATCGGATTGTTACTTCTGAGCCATCAATACTACTGGCATCAACCGGAAGAATCGGCACAGCCTCCAGTACCCCGACATTCCAGCTGCCCGCCGTCCAGTTGCTCACTGCGAAGATATTCCTCTACCAGCGTTCACAAGGCTTTCCGACAGCGACGACAAGACTTACAGTGCAGACGAGAGAGGATAAACAGAAGAGGAGTATAAAGCACTAGATGATCCGCGGCCCTTTTCATAACGTGAGCTTAATGATCTATATAGAGCGTAGGAGTATTGTATGAGCGAGCTTGTTACGAGTAAGTTCAATATTCCGTATTGTTTTATTTGTACGAGTTTAATACGAGGGAGTTCGATACTACATATTATTGTAATTGTAATATCACATCTTGGAACAACAGGAAAAACTCCGATTGTTGTATCTCACATTGTATTGCGTATTGTAATACTTGTGTTAATACTGGTGTTAATGCTTATGTACTGTACATCAGGATATCTGCATGCTCCCAGCATAGAACAGCGAAGGAGCCAATTAAGGAGAATGATGTGATACTCGCTCTTTCCGCTGATTGTCCAGCTAAGGCGTAGGAGAATGCATACGACACACTTGTCTTGTACGTCAAGAGCATCTGCATTCGATAGAACAAGCGAATGAGCCATATTAGGGAAATGACGTGATACTCGCTCTTTCCGCTTATTGTTATCAACAACGAAGCCTAGACTCTAAAATTTTGTGCCACATAATGCTCATTCTTTTATTAATATTATGAATTGTGCGTATCAAATTTGATGGAGCAATTAAAAACTGAATGAATTTTGATTTGTTGACTTTTATTTTTTGAGGAAAACAAAAAAAAAATCGTCAGGGTTTCTCAGCTGATGACCCGCAGACATTTGTTTTTATGCCATATCGATTTTTTAAAAGTTTCTGAAGGAAAAAAATCTTGGCCTGATTGAGCAAAACCAAGATCATTTTCGGACTCAGAGCACCAAAATTAGTCTAATTCTACTGGAAACCTTGGGCGATTTTCAAAATATATTTTTGTGTGGGGCCCCGGGCCTGCTATAGGGACCACCTGTTTGTGTGTTTGGTGCCCCGCGACTGCTATAGGAACCACCTGTTGGTGTGTGTGGCACCGGCCTGTAATAGGGACCACCTGTTTGGGTGTTCGGTGCCCTCGACTGCAATAGGAACCACCTGTTGGTGCGTGTGTGGAACCGGGCCTGCTACAGGGACCCCCTGTTGGTGTGTGTAGGGCCCAGGGCCTGCTATAGGGACCCCTTGTTGGTGTGTGTGGCCCCGGGCCTGCTATAGGGTCCCTCCTCTTGGTGGGCAGTGGAGCTCCGGGCCTGCTATAGGGACCCCTAGTTGGTGTGTTTTGTGCCCCAGACCTACTATAATGACCACCTGTTGGTGTGTGTGTTTGTGTGGCCTCGACCCTGCTATAGGGACCCCCCTCTTGGTGTGTGTGGGGCCCCGGGCCTGCTATAGGGACCCCTCGTTGCTGTGTTTGGTGTCCTGGGCCTGCTAAAGGGAACACCTTTTTGTGAGTTTGGTGCATCGAGCCTGCTCTAGGAAAGACCTGTTGGTGTGTAGGGCCCTGGATCTGCTATAGAAACCACCTGTTTGTGTGTGTGGCCCAGGGCCTGCTATAGGGACCAGCTGTGGGTGTGTGTGGAGCCTCGGGCCTGCTTTATTGGCCACCTGTTGGTGTGTGTGGGGCCCCGGCCTGTTATAGGGACCACCTGTTGGTGTGTGTGTGTGTGGTCCCGGGACTGCTATAGTTACCCCTCTTGGTGTGTGTGTGAGGCCCAAGGCCTGCTATAGGGACCTCATGTTAGTGTGTTTTGTGCCCGGGCCTGCTATAAGGACCACCTGTTGGTGTGTGTTGGGCCCCGGGCCTGCTATAAGGATCCCCTGTTGGTGTGTGGGGCCCCGGGCCTGCTATAGGGACCCTCTGTTTTGTTTGTGGGGTCAGCTTTGTGTGTAGTGCGGTGAGCCGGCCGGAGTTTCTTCGTGCGTACCCTGTCGTTGTTGACCTCGCTGTTGCATAACATGTAACCTTGGTCTTCACTTCGGTGGGTGATAACTTCTTATGTCTGTTGGCCTCAATGAAGAAGTCGGTAGTTGTGCAGCAGCTGACTTCCTCATTTTGCTGACTTCTCCGTCTTGCTGTGTTGTGTGGTTACTTGTGGTAACTAGTAAGACGCAATTGGTAGTGGAATTTATGCCACTTACTAATCTTGTAGCGATGATTGCAACTGGGCGTCGATTTCGATGATTGCGACTTGTGACTACAACAAGTGCGTTGATTGCGACTGAGCGACGATTGCAATGATTCACATGCTGTGTGTCGATCCTGTCTACAACGCCAGTGTTGAATATGCCTTTAGCTACAATACCTTAGCTTTGATACCGCTGATGAAACTTCGGATGAGGTCCAGGCGACGTTACACACTCCACCCATTTAGTGCAGAGCTAATGCTGCAGTCCGTGACCAGCGGGGTGGCTAACAGCGAGTTATCCCCACAGTTCACGTAGCCGCTTACAACAGGTTTATCTGGAACTTAGAGTAAGCATGCGTCCAGTGTTTAAATTTTTTTCGCAGTCTCTGTACCAGTGATATTTTGAATGTGACGAGGCATTTTGTTGAATATTCTTGCCCCTCGGACCACGAAACCATTAGAATACTTTCTTGTGGATATCGCATCACCACCAGTTTTAATCGGAATCCGCGCCTCAAGAGTGCGACCAATACGGTTTGAGTGTCTGGCCTGGATTCGCGCATTGACATTGACAGCAATTCCTTCTAGAATTTTTCAAATATATATGATCTTGAAGCGCTCGAATCTCCTTTGAATTAAGTACATTTGAAGTTGAGCCAGTCTTTCGTGATAGCTAAAATCTTTCATGCCTCGGATTTTGGTAATGAACGATCTCTGGATAGCTTCGAGGCGCTCTAAGTCTTTCCGCTTGCTTGGCATCCAAAGATGTGAACAGTATTCAATCCTTGGCAGTATCAGTTGTTTCCACAAGGTGAGCATTGTGTCTGCATCCCGTGAAGAGAAAGTTCGAAGCACCCATCCGCTCCACTACTTGCCTACGGTTCCAACTCGAGCCACATAATCTTCAAGACTGGCATTATCTTCTATTCTCAACCCCAAATCCCTTAAAATTAACGCTGCTAATATATGTGTGTCATGAGCGAACGATGTGGGAACGTCAAACTTGCATTTGTGCCCGATATAATTCATCATGATAAGGAAGAGTATTGGACCAACTCAGTGCCTTCCGGGACTCCACTGAGTACCGGCTGTCCTGTAGACACTTTATTATTCATAATTACACTTTGGGTGCGGTTTGTCAGAAAAGCTTCAATGCATCTAAGACATTTTTTACGGATGACCATGGTGAAGACTTTGAGTAGCAGTACTCCATGATCTACTTTATCGAATGCTTTGGCAAAATCGAAATATATTTCGTCCATACTTTTGCCTTGCCATAGTAGGTCGAGAATAGAGTCATAGTGCTCAAGCAGCTGCAAAGTGGTTGAACGGTTATGACGAAAGCCATGTTGATTTGATGGAAACAGCTTATCACTTTCTATATGATGTACAAGGTGTTTCCTAAAGACCCTCTCAAACGTCTTCACTACGTGACTACTTAGGGAAACAGATCTATAGCTCGCTGAATAAATGCTATTTCCAGCTGTAGGAATAGGTGAAATAATGGCGTGCTTGTAGGTGAGTGGAATTTCTCCATCATCCACTGATTTCCGGTTTAAGGAATAGGGGTTAAGAGATGCTTAGCTTGCACATCTTAAGGATTTTTGCAGGCACATCAACTGGTCCTGCTGTACTGTTGCCGCTAAGTTCATCAATGGCTGGTTCAATGCTTAGTTTTGTGAAGTCGAAGTCCGTTAGGTAGTTCGTAGTTAAATCAATTTTTTCTGATTTGAGGATTTAGAATTTTGTCTTAAAGTCTTTTTGATATTGACGGCTTAGTATTTCGCTCATTTCCTGTTCATCCCTGACAATAGATCCTGTATAATTCATCAGCGGCCAAATTTTTGATTTTGCTATTGCTTTTAATTTTTTCGATGACTTTTTTTCTTGTTACTCTTCATCGTGCGATCTTGCAAGCTGACGTTTCATTTCATCTAGCTTCCTTTTGCACTTGGATTTGCGCTGTCGTAATTTCGTCGATTACTGGCATTTGATAAGTTTTGCTCGTTTCTTAAGTAGTCTTATACGAAATTTGTGATGTCGACATTTATAAAATTTTATTTTTACCGGGGCTAAGGTACTTCATGCAGTTTTCTAATAAAATGTTTTCGAATGTCTAATTGATGCTTTCACTTTCTATTGAGTTAATGAAAAGTACGTTCTAGTTTACTGACTGCATGCAGTTCTGCATTCAAACCGTCCCAATTTATCCTTTTATCGTGTACGTTCAAGTCCCGTAGACTGGAGATGGAGTTTATTTGAGAATTTTTCTACGGTCTTTGGGAATCGCGTTCGGAAGGCTGAGTCGTTATTTCAACAAGTCTATGATCAGATAATGTTGTATCATGGATTTCAATTTCCTAATCAATTGTGCGTTATCTACGAAGAGAAGATCTAATACATTTTCAGTTCTCGTAGATGACGAGATCATTTGGGTCAGTGAAAATTCTTCCATCATGTGCACTAGAGAGAACCTGATCTATTTCGTCTCTAGTGAACGATGATGTTACGGATAGTACGAAGCTTAAAGTTTCATCTCGCAAGTCTGTCGTTAGCCATTTCAAGAAGGGAATGTTGAAATCACCGGTTATATGCCACTGATACTTACTCTGGACTTCTTTCCAATGTGTGTTGATCCCTTGCAACATTTTGCCAAATTTTTCGGTGATACATTTTGGCGGTCGATAGCACACCACGCACAAGGCAATCCATAGTTTTCTGTGAAGCGCAAAACACGAAAAATCATCAAAGTTAAGGACTTATGAGTATTTTACGGTTTTATTTTATCGCATCTAACGACTTTCGGAGTCCAAGCAGCATTGGCGCAGAAAGCCAAACCCAGTACGGAACCAAAGAGCTAGTCTTGCTCAAATTCGAACACATGAGTCATTTTGATTGGTCAATCGGTAGTACCAATACCTTATGTTTATGAGTATTCCGTTATTGTTCTTGAAAATCCACCAAAAATCCGCCTATTCAAGGCCATTTTCTCTCGCATTGTGCGGAAAGCTAATATACATTCCGTGAGCTCTAGATAGTTTCACTGTATGCAATTTTGTCTTGAACAGTTTCGCCGAACGATAGTTTCGTCTCAAGAAGTTTCGCCATAATGAAAGTTCTGTAGGGAGAAAAAAGTAGCATATATTTCTTCTTAGGCATAGATCGTTTTCAATTATTGCCCAAAAACTTTCACTTTATTACTTAGACGGTACTTTGTATCAACTCCCGTGCGTTTGTGCGTTGGTATACTTCCTAGGCTCACAGACGACTCGGCCTCAAAAGGTTTAGTACCGGGCGAGGGCAGGTGGCTCCTGCTGTGTGGGGCATCGCAGGTGGCGGATAGCGAACGGCCTGCAGATATGCAGGTCAGCAGCGAATAAGCAGCTCGGACTTTGTTCTGTCTGTGAATAAGCTGCCACGGACCAAAAGCTTCTCAGTGGCCGTTAAATGCCAGGGGTGGATTATTTATGTTATACCCCTAGGAGAAGGTAAACTCTCATTCCAAACTACCTGCTTCCTTGCAGGTCGTGTTCTACGGAACAAAGGCTAGAGGTAGGCTCCCTCGATCAAAAACCGGGGTGGCGGGCACCTTTAGGCGGACGCTAACAATTTTGCGTTCCGGTAGCCCGCTGCAACCACCGGTGGCGTTCGGTCGTCTTGGAATTATTCTTGCCATCGAGATTCCTCACGGTTGGTGAAGTTTGGGGTTTGGAGATTGCACACCTTCTCACCCTACAATTTTAGTGCAGGTTTTCGACGTCCTCGAAACTGGACCGCGCTGAACCACAACAACAAGGCCAGCGGCGACGGTGTGCCGGGCGTAGAAGTCAGGTCTGATGAGCTGGGAGACCTTAGTTTGGCACCTGCACGTTTGGCGGTGCAAGGCAGGTGGTCGCTCTTCTCTGGGATGGAGCAGAGGAGGAGTTCTGCAGCCCTTTGTACGACTGAGCAGCCCTATTTAGGACCGCACTGCTCACCCCTGTGGGGGGAGGGGTCTAGAAAAGGTGGCCCAAACATTACCTGCTCCACCACCTAGTCTGGGCGCGTTGCCACGCCCGCCGGACCATCCATTCCAAGTGGCCGAAACAAGCATAAACTTACAGTCGTAGCATGGAATGTCCGCACCATGCTTGACTCTCAGTGCGACGCGGACAGACCACGAAGACGTACCGCCTTGATAGCCAACGAGCTGTCAAGATACCGAATTGACTTTGCCGCACTCTTGGAGACGAGACTTGCTGATGAGGGGTCCATAACCGAAGAGCGAGAGGGATATACTTTCTTCTGGAAGGGCTATGATGCTGCCGAGCGAAGAATACATGGAGTGGGTTTTGCAATACGAAATGAACTGGTCAGACTTTTGGAGGATAGTCCTATCGGTGTATCAGCTCGCCTCATGAGACTAAGAGTACCAATCAACCACCATCGCTTTGCCATTATTTTTAGTTGTTATGCGCCAACTTTGGACAGCCCTGAAGATGAGAAGAACTCTTTCTACGAATGCTTGGATGAAGAACTGCATAGAGCCCCTGCTGCCAATAAGGTGATCTTATTGGGTGACTTTAACGCTAGGGCTGGCACCTCATATGTGGCCTGGAGGGGTGTCCTTGGACGCCACGGGATGGGAAGGGAAAACAGTAATGGTCATCGTCTTCTCTCACTTTGTGCTCGGCATGATCTGACAATCACCAACACTGTGTTCGACCAGCGGGACATTTACAAGGGTACATGGATGCATCCGCGCTCCAAGCACTGGCACATGATAAACTTTGTCATCACACTGCGGAGTGACCTACAAGACATCCTCATCTCTAGTGTCATGCGGGCGCCGACTGCTGGACGGATCACCGGCTAGTGAGAAGTAAGCTGGCGCTCTGGGTCCGACCACCAACAAGGAGAATTGCGCAGAAAAGGCGCCATAACTGGGCTTCCCTGGATAATGAGCAGGTCAGGATTGGCTACTTGGCTGCTGTTGCTGAGGGGCTGAGTGGGGTTCCGGCTGCGTTGGGTTGGGAGGAGATGTGGAGTTTCCTCTCAGAGGCCTTGTCTTCTGCTGCAGAGAAGTCCATTGGCTTCTCAATTAAGAGATATCAAGACTGGTTCAATGAAAACGCGGATGAAATAAAGCGCCTTCTGGAGCGCAAGCATAAGCTCCACGCAGCTCACATAAACTCGCCTTCTTCGATATTTCTTTTGAATTCCTTTAAGGAAGTCCGTCAGATCTGTCAGCGCGAGCTGCGTCGTATGGAGGACGAATGGTAGCGGAAAAAAAGCTGAAGAATTGCAACATTTTGCAGATGCAAATGACCAACAAAACTTTTACTCAGCTATGAAGCAAGTCTATGGACTGTCCAGCCGTACTCTAAACCATGTGAGAAGTCGGGACGGCTGTGTACTGCTGCGAAGCAAGAACGATATCCGCGGCCGCTGGAAGGAACACTACAGCGGGCTGCTGAACACTAACAGCCCCTGCGATCCTGAAATCGTGGAGCAGCTGCCTCATTTCTCAGAGGAGCAGACACTTGAGCTTCCCCCTTCAGTCGATGAAGTTCGTAGGGCACTCACCGGCCTCAAAAATGGTAAAGCACCAGGACTAGATGGGATTCCAGGAGAGGCTCTGAAGTGTGGCGGAGATGAACTTCTGAGGCGTCTTCACGAGCTTGTCCTGTTGATCTGGGAGACTGAGTCGGTGCTTCAAGCCTGGCGTGATGCTCGGATTGTTTCCATTTATAAGAAAAAGGGGGACAATGCCTACTGTGGAAACAGCAGGGGCATCTCTCTGTTATCTATAGCGGGTAAGGTGCTGACGCGCGTACTCCTGTCAAGGCTCAACAGCTTTGTTGTGAACAATGTGTGCCCTGAGTCGCAGTGTGGGTTTAGATCGGAGCGTGGCACTGTAGACATGATCTTTATTGCCGCCAATTGCAGGAAAAATGTCGTGAGCAGCACAGAAATCTCTGCATGATGTTTATCGACCTAACGAAGGCCTTAGACACTGTTAACAGGAGCATGCTCTGGCGAGTGCTGAGGAAGGCTTGCTGTCCTAGCAAATTCGTCAACATTTTTCGTGCCTTCCATGACGGAATGACCGCAAGCGTCGCTGTTGGGGGGGGGGGGGCAACGGAGTCCTTTGGCGTTGCGGTTGGAGTGAAGCAGGGATGCGTCATTGCCCCTGTGATCTTCAATATTTACCTCGCAGCTGCTATCTGTCTGTACTATCGGGAGGCTGAGGCCCGTTTTGGCGTGTCTTTGAGAGATACAGGTTTGACGGACGGCTCCAAGCAAGTACGAGGACGCAGGAAGCACTCATTCACGAGCTCCAGTATGCCAATGATTGTGTGCTTGTAGTCCATGATGCTCGGAGCCTACAAAGCTCGCTGAACCTTCTGTCTGAAATTTACGGAAGGATGGGGCTTGTTATCAACACTGAGAAAACCGAAGTATTGCTACAACGGACTGGCGCGATGCCTACAGAGATCTATCCAATACGCATCGGTGAGACACAGTTGAAAGTCCTGGGTAGCGTACTTGCTGATGACAGCTCTGTGGAGTGGAGGTGGAACAGAGGATCCACAAAGCTAACACAGCTTTCGGGAGAATTAGGCAGCGCGTCATCGACAACCACAACTTGAAGATACAGGGCAGTCTTGTCTATCAACGCTTCTTCATGGCAGTGAATACTGGACTCTTTATCGGCGCTATGTGAAGCAACTGCAACACTTCCATGTCGGCTGCTTGAAGAAAATCCTAAGGCTTACCTGGAGGGACAAAGTTCCCCACGCTGGGATTCTTGAGCGCTCTGGCATTACCAGCGTGCAAGCAATTTTGCTGCGCTCGCAGTTGCGGTGGGTCGGCCATGTCCTCAGAATGCCTGATGAGCGCTATCCTAAACAGATTCTTTACGGCCAACTTGCAGAGGGTTCGCGTAGTGTTGGCGCACCAAAAAAGCGGTATAAGGACTGCATTAAGCAGACCTTAACCAAGTTCCAGCTCGAGCCTCTGATGTTTGAAAACCTTGCTAGAGACAGGCAAAGCTGGCGACNNNGCGTAGTGTTGGCGCACCAAAAAAGCGGTATAAGGACTGCATTAAGCAGACCTTAACCAAGTTCCAGCTCGAGCCTCTGATGTTTGAAAACCTTGCTAGAGACAGGCAAAGCTGGCGACAGCTGTGCCACTCTGGTGCAGAGCACTTTGAGAGGGAGCGAGTGCGTAGGCACCAACAAAAGAGGCGGCAGCGCCATGAGCAAGCTGCCCAGCCGCCCGCAGCTCACCCTACGCTGCAGTGGCCGCCAGTGCGCTTCCCGCATCGGATTGTTCATTCATCGACGAACGCACCAGCTGCGACCGCCGTAGAGGACGCCAACGTCATCATCGGAAACGATGGACTTCCATAAGCAAGTAAGCACTAGTAATGAATCTGAGTCCTCCTCGCCAATGTCAGTGCCTTATAAACATGTGATCATCGGATATTAATTATTTGTCGGAAGCGGACAAGTCGTACATCTTACTTTTCTTCCTGGGCAGTGTTCTGAGTTTACAGATATGAAACTTTAGGTTATTTCGATTCATTTAAACAAACTCATATTCACCTATGATTGCGTAGGAATAGAAAGAAGTTATTATTATTATTGAATCACATCAGACTGGGGACGTGGGAACAGAAAAACTCCATTAGGTTAAAAAACCCCTACGCAACCAGTCCAGCGGGCGAAGAAAACAAAGGAATGCAAAAAAGAAAGATCCGAGATCACAGAATAGCTCTGTGTTTAGATCGCTTAAAGCTGCTAATACCCGCACCAGCAAAGACAGAGTCATCAAGACCATTCCAAGCAACCACACACGATGGAAAAAACAAACGGGAATACTGACCCGTACGGCATCGTAATGGTTACAAGCCAACCTCATGAAGAGCACCAGTACCTCATCAGAACAAATGGATCTGGAAGAAACTCAGATAGTGGATGACTGGGGCAGTTATAGATTTTATAAAAAAAAAAACAGACCACACAATTCTGCGACGATGCGCCAGATCACAGGGCACAACACCATCCGGTATGAACGCACATCGACGAACCACTCTGTCAAGCTAACACAGATGGCAATCGGCAGCAGAACCCGAGACTACAGAGCAGTACTATAGAAGAGGGAGGACAAAGCAATTAAAGCAGCGACGTGTCAGTTCTACCGAGCCCAACACCTTCCAAGCACGTCTCGTTGAGACCAATTTTCTGCGATGCACGTGACGCAACCAAATGAATGTGGGGTTCAAACGTCAACTTTAGATCAAAATTGGCACGCAAGATTACCAAGTCATCAACCACAGGAAATGATACACCATCCAGTATGAGTGCAGGAAAAACTGGTCCCACTGTACGCGACCTGGACACGAGCATGGTCTTAGTCTTACCCGCATTTAGCCTCATCCCCCACCTAGAACACCAGGAATCAATCATTTCCAAATCATGCTGAATGGATTCTGAAACCTCTCATCTATCACCAGGCTTATCGCAAACAGTCAGGAAAGTAAAGTAAAGCCGGTTTGCTTTGTATTTACCCTTATGTATGCACTGCCAAATAGGATGCTGATGGCTTGATTTTTTATAATATGTATTTTGAATCATATTTTTCAAATGGGCCATTTAATCTTGGGATTTACGTTACGTAGCCTTACCAACTACATTATATAGGAGGACGGAGAGGACGCGGAGAACGGCAGCCCAGGGTACAGCCGTTATTTTCGGTAACGCTCTGGAATGTTCATGAAGGAATACTGTTGGCATGGCCCGAACAAACAACAGTGTTGAAGGATTTCATTCAACGCTCTACAAAGTTCGGTTACTAACATGCACCCCGACATAGATGCTCATTTCCCTTTTGAAAAAAAGAAAGTGCTTTGGCAACTAAAAAGGAACTTGTCATTGAATAGGGACACGACACGCACCAACGAAAAGCCTACGCAAGCATTAATGTCAGGCTTAGAAGAATTAAGAATTCAAATACGAACCGAGTGACGAACTCTCATTTTTGCGCTCGGTTGCAATGCTTCTGCATGATTATTAAACACTAGTGTCCCGAGCCGTCATTGTAAATGAAGGCATATTGGGTTATTAATGACTGGTGCACGTGTACGATAAATGACGGCAGTAAGTTAGCCCTTCAGGAAAACCCCCGCTGTCTTTCTCATTTTGCCCCTATCTAATACTGAAGAAAAAGATTCCAAGGTACTCAACTTTTTTTTTTCGCCTTTTGAAATCTGAATTTTCTCGTATCTTATTAGTTGTATTTTTCCCTATCTAATACTGAAGAAAAAGATTGCAAGGTTCCCCACTTTTTTTTTTCGCCGAAAAAAAATTGCAAGGTACCCCACTTTTTTTTTTTTTATTTTGAAATCTGAATTTTCTCCTATCTTATTCCCATAGAGCGTGACAGGAAAGATATAAATATATAAATAAATAAATAAAAACACGACGTGAATTATTATATATAGATTTCAAATTTACTTCTGTAGAGTGAAGTAGTTTTAATTTCAATTACAGCAAAGTTGTTCCAAGAATTACTGTTTTATTATCATGGGTTCAATGGATTCATCAACTGACGTGTCCTTTTTAGTCATTCTAAAAAATATAGCTTATCTTTTGCTTTTAAATGCTTCAACTCCAACATACTTCATTCCATGTATGAGTTTGACATAACTAAACTCTGTTTTAGTAGTTGACGTTACGTTTGATTCATGTGTATTCAGTGATTTTCAATTTCTTCGTTTATACATGTTACAATTTTTGAGAATCTGTAGCTGTAATATTTTATACATACGGTGTGAAAATTGCGTAAACTTAACTCAACCTAATTTTAAAACATTTTGCCGTACAGTACTCTCATTACGGTGAAACCTCTTGGGCGAAATTGTCGTATGGCGAAACTGTTCGCAGAGGAACTTTTTGGGCGACACTACCTGCCACCCATACACGGCGCCAGACAGCATCTCTTGTGAGCTTTTATACCCAAAGGTCCCACAGAACTAGTACGGTGTGAGCTCACACACAGCACCATTGAGCGCCTCGTGCACGTTTTTACCCACAGAAGTCCCAGAAATCTATAGAGCTGCAAAACTATGCACAGCACCAGAGAGAACGCATGTCATTTTATAACTCAGCAGTCCCGGAAATCTAGTTAGGTGCGAACTCATACACAGTTCCAGAAAGCACCTCTTTAAAATTTTATAAACAGAAGTCTTAGAAATGCTGTACAATGCGAGTTTCCACATATAATCAGAAAGTACTTTCAACGATTTGTTAATAGAGAGATCCCAGAAATCTAGTACGACGCCAGCTTATATACAGAATGTGCAGGAACCGTTTGCGACTCTCAAAAATACGGGTCCTGGAAGTCGAACTATGTGCAACTTCATATACAACACCAGTGAGAGGAGAACGTTTTACAAATTCTTAGACACACATTTCTAGGAGCTTAGTGCTGCCCGCATTAATATACAGCATCAGAAAGATCCTTGCTTTATTTTTATACACGGATGACACAAAAATTTTATATAGTACGAGTTTATACGCAATATTGCTATACAAGTGTTGTACACACTACAAGAGAAAGTTCGAGCGACGTGGTTTCACTGGCCATTTCCTGTAACTTTTATCAGTATAGACAAAATATGCAGTACATAGAATAACGCAAAGTGCGGTGGCTATATTAAAAACAACTATATTAAGGATTTAGTTGAGCTACGATTTCTAAGACTTTCATATATGAATGCAATAAATTATCTCTTATGATTATTGGGCAGTCCTTTTAATATCACTTAATTAACAGAGAATATAAAAAGAAAGAAATGACAAATGACCCTCAATATTAATGAATTACACCCATTCATTACAAATTGATACGCTTAAGGGCAACCATTATTAAAATACGTATGGGAGTACATTATCAAGTCACACACGTTACCTATCTTACCCTAGATATTTTTACTCCACCCGTCTTACAAGCGAAGCTCCTCCCACTTCAAGCCGAATGTGCTGAGCTGCATTTCGTTGTGTAAATGTACCAAAAATCAAGCAATTGACAATAAAGATACAAAAAGTGCCCCGAAGATTCTACGTACGTGAATCATACACACGGTCCCGATCTTATCGGCGAATGGGGGGGCATGTCCCAGAGGAGTAAACAAAAAGAGTAAGTCCCCTGGATATCAGATACTATGTGTAGAGGGTAAGGAATTAGGAATTTGAAGAAATTCTTCGAATGTGGTCTACAAGCTAAGTATCTTTTCTTCGTTTAGAAAAAATATATGAGTATGGACTGAACTTAGCAAGGTCTGTTTATATGGGAATGGGAAAGGAAATGGAAGATTGGGTAAGACAAAGCCATCTAATAATTGGTCCTGGTTGAAGTTCAAGAGATGTGCGCAGAGCTAGTAAGGCAGTGTGGTATGTGATGAGGTGGAAAAATTACGTTTTATATTCAAAGCATTTAGAAAATTCAATGGTAGAACATCCACTGAAGTACAAATAAACGTACCCCAATTGCAGCGCGGCAGAGGCATTGGTAGTTTTGGAATCTCCTTGACTACTAGGCAGAGGCCACACTGGAACCAGAAGTCGGCGGGGCTAACAGCGGGGTTAAAAAGTGTCTCAGTGACTGAAGCTTGTCCCCACTTAAAGTGTTTATTGGACGGTCTTTCCTTCTGTTGTATCATGTTACTAGAGTTCTGCTCTAGCTATTTGCGTCCTGTTTGTTTAACACTTGCAACGCGATTCGAAGCGGCAAAGCTCGAGTCTCGGTTCTAAGTTTGAGACAGTATTAACCTAGTGAGGTCGACTTCGCCACGACAATTGATGGAGGCTTTAGTGCTGCTTGTCGCAAAGCCTGCAAAAAAGCCGACATAACATTTAACTGCTGCGGTTCTTGGCCGTCCTTGCGGGCAGAATTCACTGCCGACATAACATTTGACTGCTGTGTTTCTTGGCCGTCCATTCGGGAAGAATTGATTGCAACGACCGCTGACGATAATACAAGATATTATGAAGAGTGGTCTACTGCTGAAAATTTAGAAGATATTAGCATTTACTTTTCTTTTTATTGTAAGGGAATGTAAGGCCTGACAACATAAAGGTAGACATTGTTCGACGAAAATTTGTGAGAGTATTAAGGGAGAGAGTGGGATAATTCCAGGATTCCAAGATTCAGTAGTAACGTCCGAGTAAGATCAGATTAGTTTTCAGATTCCGGGAAAAGATATAGTAGTAATGCGAGCGAGTGAACTCCTTCCTTGTAGCTAAGAAATATTGTCTACGGGAATTCTAGATATGGTTAATAGATTAAATGATACGACTATTGTGTTTTTTTCCCATTTTCAAGATTGTCTCTGCGCAATCACAGTAATTACGGCTTTCGGCCGATAATGCTACCAGAACGACGTGAACCAGTTGAAGAATTGAGTGGAGTTGAAAACAAGTTAAAGGTTCAAAACTAAATAAAGAAGATAAAACAAAAAAAAAATCTATTTCATCTTCAAACAAACACCGTTCAACAATTTGAGAAAAATTTTCTTTGATGGAAGATTTTCACTGTTTTTTCCGTGTTTCAATAGGAGGGATTTTTTCAAGAAATGATGAATGTCTCAAAGTTTTTAATAATGGTTAAACTTCTACATTTTGATTCAGATCATAAAATAGTTCCAAGGAATTGCATATTGCCTTAACCAAATGAAGAAAATATAGAAACTCGAGTACTAGCACAATATCGACTGGAATTGAAATATTATTGAACCAGTAATCAACGTGTCATTGATTTATAATGTTACATGAATAAGTTAAGATAGTGATCAATCCGCTGTCCAATAGGTTGCTTAAGAGAGCAAGAACTGCAGTTAAAAAGAATCGCAAAAAAAAAAAAATTTGAACAAAAAACCCTAAAAAATAATGGTAATTTAGACTGACATAGTAAGACTTTCCGGACAACAAATACCACCTTCGTGCTTAATAAATTGACAAGTAAAAGTATATGCAATATAAAATACAATGAAATCTTTTCCAAAGTTTTTAGAAGATACTAAGGAACAGCCATCTCTGACCAGATAGTAGGATAAAACAAAAGAATAGTTTCATTCTAAATAACAAAACGAAATCGTCTTTACAAAATTATTGTGAGGTCCTTTTCCGTAACGCCACTTGCAACGTAATAAGATCCTACGGATAATAGATAAGTCTCCGTGATATCGAGAACAATTAATTTTTCGATAAAAACAGGATCATGACAAACCTTGCAAGTCAACAGCTTGAGATACTACGCATGGTAAATTCGAGGACGACTACACAAACCGTAAAGATCGCTGTTGACGAGAGTCGAAAAACAAGAAAGTTTCACTCTCCTGCAACAAAAGTTTCTATGACTGTCACTACATCGTAACGGTTTTGAGCATCGTAATAAAATGTGCGTTATTGCTCGCCAAAACTCGCTCGAAATTAAAGATATTCCAAACCGTGCTGTTGGTACTTGCCGCAAAAAATTGCAATGGCAGCTTAAATTTCCAGCAATCTTGGACCATTGAAACCTGTCCAAAGTGAAGTTGCTCCCCGTAGCGACAAAATCGGATGAGTAAGGAGAAACGTACCCGTGTTTCGACTCTAGTCTGCAGCGGGCTTTAGAAAGCTGGCCCTATTTTCATTTGACAGTCGTAGCGTAATACCATCTGATAACTCAAATATCTACCGAAACTGTTGTCTGGCGACAGCATAGCTATGCAATGATGCAGATATAATATAGTCGCAGCTATCATTGTAACTCATTTTAGTTTGATCCATGTCAAAATTGGTGGGTTTTATGCAGTGGCTTTAGATATCACTATCGGAGTTTTCGTAGCGATAACTCTCAGCTTCAGGGTACGGTAATGAACAAAATGAGAGAACGGATCAAAACATTTAGCATATCTATATCGATATCTAGTGCACAAATTAATCTGGAAGTTGATTTGTGTGGCAGCTATTTATTTATGAGTTAAGAAATGCTTTTAAATGAAAAACGTCTGGCAACTCAGAAATTGTTTTGAGTTATCGAGCCCCCAAAATTAAAGAACCACTTGTTAAGGAAAGCGATAATAACAGTAAACAAGTGTAAAATTAAAATGAATGTAAAAATTCAAGGACTTGTATCTCTAACTTGCAGTGTGCGTATCTATGCTTCTCCAGACTTCTTCATACCGACGACTATAGAAACTAAATAATTTTTCATCTTGTTCAGAAATAATTTTCTCACTCTTCATTAAGTTTTCCCCAGAATATTACACTGCTCGACCACCGGCGCAGTCAAACACACTCTGTATGTTCTTAGAATTTACATAGGAAATGAAAATGAGCTAGTAGGAAGCCAAAGCTTTGCACTAATACTTGCAATCTTCGTACGGTTCAGCTTAGCTGAAAGACATTGTCAATTCCAGGATAAATGCAAAC
>LQNS02278138.1:1489457-1518775 GCA_001587735.2 Parhyale hawaiensis
CCAACTGGAGATTGATGACACTTTACTTCAGGAGTCTAGCTCCTTGGAGATTCTTTGTGTTGTCTTTGATGAGAAGCTTACTTTTGAGCCGCATATTAGGAGGTTGGTGTCACGTGCTTCCACTAAGACTGGGCTCTTGCGTAAGGTGAATTCCGTGTTTGGTGATAATCAGGTTGCCCGCAGATGTTTTCATGCGTTTTTGCTGCCTGCGTTGATGTATTGCTCACCGGTCTGGGCTTCAGCTGCTGACACTCACTTGCGTCTGTTGTATCGACTGGTTAGTTCAGCCAGCAGGCTGTGCGCTGATAATGATCTAGTTAACCTGTCCCACAGGAGAAGAGTAGCAGAGCTATGCATGTTTTATAAAGTATACAATAATGAGAGGCATTGGTTGTATTCTTCTCTCCCTGCCCTCAGGGTTTTTGGGAGAGCGACTCGTGCTGCGTGCGGATCGCACTCTTTCACTTTTGAGGCTGTTAGATGTAGAACTAATCAGTTCTGTCGGTGCTTCGTGCCCTGGTCGGCTAGGGTTTGGAATTTTTTGCCGGCATCGACCTTTGGTCGTATTGGCTTGCAGGCGTTCAAGTCAGCTGTGAATGTTTTTTATTGGATTTTATTAAGCAGCGTTTTGGGCTTCCCGGTGTTGCAAGATGCTTCATTTGGGTTGTATTACCTGTCCGTGGGTGCTCAGGCGTGAAGTTTTAATAATAATAATAATAGTAATGCGAGCGAGTGAAATCCTTCCTTGTAGCTCAGAAATATTGTCTAGGGGAATTCTAGATATAGTTAATAGATTAAATGATACGACTATTGTGTTTCTTCCCATTTCCAAGATTGTCTCTGAGCAATCACAGTAATTACGTCCCTCGGCCGATAATGCTACCAGAACGACGTGAACCATTTGAAGAATTGAGTGGAGTTGAAAACAAGTTAAAGGTTCAAAATCTAAATAAAGAATATAAAACAAAAAAATTCCATTTCGTCTTCAAACAAACACTGTTCAACCATTTGAGAAAAATTTTCTTTGATGGAAGATTTTCACTGTTTATCCGTGTTTTAATAAGAGGGATTTTTTCAAGGAAATGATGAATGTCTCAAAGTTTTTAATAATGGTTCAACTTCTACAGGTTGATTCAGATTATTAAATAGTTTCAAGGAATTGCATACTGCCTTAACCAAATGAAGGAAATATAGAAACTCGAGTACTAGCACAATATCGCCTGGAATTGAAATATTATTGAACCAGTAATCAACGTGTCATTGATTTATAATGTTACATGAATAAGTTAAGATAAAGATCAATCCGCTATCCAATAGGTTGCTTAATTAAGAGAGCCAGAACTGCAGTTAAAAAGAATCGCCCAAAAAAATAACTTGAACAAAAAACTTTAAAAAATAATGGTAAATTAGACAGACATAGTACGACTTTCCGGACAACAAATACCACCTTCGTGCTTAATAAATTGACAAGTAAAACTATCTGCGATATAAAATACAATGAAATCTTTTCCGGTCTTTAGAAGATGCTCAGAAACAGCCATCTCTGACCAGCTAGTAGGATGAAACTAAAGAATAGTTTCATTCTAAATAACAAAACTAAATCATCTTTACAAAATTATTGTGAGGTCCTTTTCCGTAACGCCACTTGCAACTTAATAAAATCCTACGGATAATAGACAGGTCTCCGTGATATCGAGAACAATTAATTTTTCGATAAAAACAGGATCATGACAAACCTTGCAAGTCAACAGCTGGAGATACTACGGATGGTAAACTCGAGCACGACTACACAAACCGTAAAGATCGCTGTTGACGAGAGTCAAAAAATAAGAAAGTTTCACTCTCCTGGAACAAAAGTTTCTATGACTGTCACTACATCGTAACGGTTTTGAGCATCGTAATAAAATGTGTGTTATTGCTCGCCAAAACTCGCTCGAAATTAAGATATTCCAAACTGTGCTGTTGGCACTTGCCGCAAAAAAATTTGCAATGGCAGCTTAAATTTCCAGCAATCTTGGACCATTGAAACCTGTCCAAAGTGAAGTTGCTCCCCGAAGCGACAAAATCAGATGAGTAAGGAGAAACTTTCCGTGTTTCGACTCTAGTCTGCAGTGGGCTTTAGAAAGCTGGCCCTATTTTCATTTGACAGTCGTAGTGTAATACCATCTGAAAACTCCAATATCTACTGAAACAGTTATAGCTATGTAATGATGTGGATATAATAGAGTCGCAACTATCATTGTAACTCATTTTAGTTTGATCCATGTCAAAATTGGTGGGTTTTATGCAGTGGCTTCAGCTATTACTATCGGAGTTTTCGTAGCGATAACTCTCAGCTTCAGGGTACGGTAATGAACAAAATGAGAGAACGGATCACAACATTTAGCATATCTATATCGATATCTAGTGCACGAATTAATCTGGAAGTTGATTTGTGTGGCAGCTATTTATTTATGAGTTAAGAAATGCTTTTAAATGAAAAACGTCTGACAACTCAGAAATTGTTTTGAGTTATCGAGCCCCCAAAATTAAAGAACCACTTGTTAAGGAAAGCGATAACAACAGTAAACAAGTGTAAAATTAAAATGAATGTAAAAATTCAAGGACTTGTATCTCTAACTTGCGGTGTGCGTATCTATGCTTCTCCAGACTTCTTCATACCGACGACTATAGAAACTAATTAATTTTTCATCTTGTTCAGAAATGATTTTCTCACTCTTCATTAAGTTTTCCCCAGAATATTACACTGCTCGACCACCGGCGCAGTCAAACACTCTCAAACACACTCTGTATGTTCTTAGAATTTACATAGGAAATGAAAATGAGCTAGTAGGAAGCCAAAGCTTTGCACTAATACTTGCAATCTTCGTACGGTTCAGCTTAGCTGAAAGACATTGTCAATTCCAGGATAAATNGATAAAACTAAAGAATAGTTTCATTCTAAATAACAAAACGAAATCGTCTTTACAAAATTATTGTGAGGTCCTTTTTCGTAACGCCACTTGCAACTTAATAAAATCCTACGGATAATAGACAAGTCTCCGTGATATCGGGAACAATTAAGTTTTCAATATAAACATGATCATGACAAACTTTACAAGTCAACAGCTGGAGATACGACTGACGGTAAACTCTAGCACGCCTATACATAAACCGTAAAGATCGTTGCCTGACGAGAGCCGAAAAACAAGAAAGTTTCACTCTCCTGGAACAGAAGTTTCTATGACTGACTACATCTTAACGGTTTTGAGCATCGCAATAAAATGTGCGTTATTGCTCGCCAAAACTCCCTCGAAATTAAGATATTCCAAACTGTGTTGTTGGCACTTGCCGTAAAAAAATTGTAATGGCAGCTTAAATTTCCAGCAATCTTGGACCCTTGAAACCTGTCCAAAGTGAAGTTGTTCCCCGTAGCGACAAAATCTGATTAGTAAGGAGAAACGTTCCCGTGTTTCGACTCTAGTCTGCAGCGGGCTTTAGAAAGCTGGCCCTATTTTCATTTGACAGTCGTAGCGTAATATCATCTGAAAACTCCAATATCTACCGAAACTGTTCTCTGGCGACAGCATAGCTATGCAATGATGCGGATATAATAGAGTCGCAACTATCATTATAATTCGTTTTAGTTTGATCCATGTCAAAATTGGTGGGTTTTATGCAGTGGCTTCAGCTGTTACTATCGGAGTTTTCGTAGCGATAACTCTCAGCTTTAAGGTACGGTAATGAACAAAATGAGAGAATGGATCACAACAATTAGCATATCTATATCGATATCTACTGCACGAATTAATCTGGAAGTTGATTTGTATGGCAGCTATTTATTTATGAGTTAAGAAATGCTTTTAAATGAAAAACGTCTGGCAACTCAGAAATTGTTTTGAGTTATTGAGCCCCCAAAATTAAAGAACGACTTGTTAAGGAAAGCGTTAATATCAGTAAATAAGTGTAAAATTAAAATGAATGTAAAAATTCAAGGACTTGTATCTCTAACTTGCGGTGTGCGTATCTATGCTTCTCCAGACTTCTTCATTCCGACGACTTTAGAAAATAATGAATTTTTTATTTGTTCAGAAATGAATTTCTCACTTTTCATTGAGTTTTCCCCGAAATATTACACTGCTCGACCACCGGCGCAGTCAAACACTCTCAAACACACTCTGTATGGTCTTAGAATTTACAGAGGAAATGAAAATGAGCTAGTAGGAAGCCAAAGCTTTGCACTAATACTTGTAATCTTCATACGGTTCAGCTTAGCTGAAAGATATTGGCAATTCCTGGATAAATGCAAACTAAGGAAATTCAAAAATGTTAAATGCTTGATATTTGAGTATGACCTATTCAGTTTACGTATTATGTAAGGCCTAATTAGAGTCAGAAGTAGCGCTGGGAACTTTTACCGAAGTCTCAGAACATCCATCAAATTTCATAGATTGCGCTTAACCTTTGCCGTTCAATATTTCAACTTTATGGAATTGCATCCATTGCTTACCATCCGAGATGTACGCTCGACACCGAACCTCGACTTGCTACACCGCTCGTCCTTATTTCATTCAAGTATGTATTTATGTTTTACTGATCGCCTGCTTAATAAAGTGTTGGGGATGCATAAAACTGACAGTGGGTTTCATATGTAGATGACGTGAGACGGGTTCTATTGGTGCTAAAAGCCTCATTAATTTCTGGTGCTATCAGAATAGATCCTGCATTACGAACTTTGAGAGTAAAAGGTCTTTTTCAGAACTTGTCTCACGTTGTCGACCAGGTTCCCTTACAAGAACATTAAAGTTTTTCATTAAACAATCTGAGTAACTTACACGCTATGTTTTTTGATCTTTCATGTCACTGGAGTTTGCAGAAATAGTCAATTCTCATCCTTGATCATAACTATTCCATTTTGAGAGATCATAATAGCATTATTTTCTACCAAATATTAAATTCTACTATCATATTAAAGTTTAATTAGCTGGAAAACAACGTTTCCATTATGTTATCGTATGAACTATATAATCCTCCAATTTAGTATTAGTAGTTTTCGGCAGGCCATTCTCTAGTTTTACGCATCGAAATATAAAAAAAAAAACATTTTTGAACTGCCAGAAAGGGCTTATTTAAAAATAATAGTTTTCAAAATTTTACACCAATTCAAAAATCCAACTAAAAAACTGCAAGCGTTTAGAGTTCTCTTTGTGAGGCAGAAATCCAATAGAGCATTTTTTTTTTCATTTTGTATACGATTCATGAACAGTGGTGTACATAACGCTGAGACTGGTGTAAGAAAACACCGTTTATACGTTAAAGTCTCAGCATGCAGACAGAAGGATAAACAAAGTTGCATGGGTCATCCCATACACCACCGCCCCAACCCCATCCGAGGTCACTACAAAGTGCACCAACATCGTCGGGTTCGGTGAGGTACCAGTCGCCTTGTCCACTGGGCCCGGGGTTCCTGCCGCTGTGCAGCCACCTCCACGTTCCGTTCTCATTCTGCAAGTCCACCCAGTACCCCGAGTTTACTGGAAAAGGAAATAACATTATTTTATTACCTTGACTTCAGTAGAAAATATCAACCTACAAAATGTATGACTGTGTCTGTTTTCGTAAATGTTGGCAAGATATATAGTGTGTTACATGGTATGTGGTGGCGACGCTCTTTCGAAAAAAATTAAGTAAGAATAGTTACAATCTACCATCTATGTACATTATAATCTGCTTGAGGTGCCAATCGTACGTCGATGTGTCTGCACGTTACGCTTATTAGTATAGATAGGGGGAAATTCAACTTGCTAGATGTCATTATTTTCTCTTGAATGATGTCCAACCATAGCTATCTGATTTTGGCTACTTTATAAAAAATTTTAGTTGGTTATTAAGGAAAGAAATGAACTTTATTTCACCCGTATCATATCTAGCGCTTATCATTTCTTCATGTCGTAATATTTTCACTTTTCTGGTGACTCACGACGTTCACAATGAGGCCAGATGCGTATCTAGGAAACTGTGTTGGGGAAAAGAGTGGGCAGTGCTGAGCATCTAAACCCTAAAATATATTTTGAAGCAACGGTGTGATACGGGTTACGCTGTTGTGACTGACGAAATTAGCAAAGTCTGTTGTATAGCTATCGTAGAAAAACAAACAAGAAAAAGAGATGGGCTTCTGATCAATATCAACTGGCAGCAAACCCGTAGCCTAGGCAATACGACCAAACTTACCATCGACCAATTTCTCGAAAACCTTGGACAAAATGAGCCCCAGCAAATGGCAAGGGGAGTAATATTCCTAGAACGCCAACAACAGGAAAAATTTCCTATCCGTATCAAGCGCCGGAAGATCACTCCGAGTTGGGGGCGAGAGCAGCAGCAAGCTTCTTATAAAACAGAGGTACAATGCCCACCTGGTCCACACCTTCACAAGGATCAAGGTCCTCAAGCAGCACTTTGATAGTACAAGATCTGAACGCCAAAAAAGGTTAAGCGAGGTTCAGGCTGACATCGTTGAGGCAATGACAACACAAGTATACTCTGCTTCCCGGCAAATTGAGCTGACAAGAGCTCCGCTCTAGCCAAGGGATCAGCAATGTTACTACCACTGGGACAAACAAGGGACGGCAACGAAGGTTTAGCACAGGAACACAATGCAATAAATTTTAATCGAAAGTGCGAGACAGAAAATATAACTAGAGACTTTCCGTCACAAGAATAGGTTAAGAGAGCAACTGATTTGTGCTGCTGTAGCACTAAGTAAAATCGAATATGATGGTTTACTGTAAAGTGGCCACGAGTTGCAAAATTGTATTTAATATCTAAGTTACGACGATGATAAATTAGAAATGTGTAAGGTTATGAACAGGCCATACTATCTGCCAAATATTAGAAACAGGTTTGAAGACAAGTATGTAAATATCCACGGATGAAAAACAGTGCAGCAATGCCTCTTAGCAGTTAGACTGACATATACGTATTTTTAGCGAGTTTTTATGATTTTATTATATTACGTACAAATACGTAGCATTAGTTGGTGGAACATTCCCGAGATCCATAGTTGAATTCAGCTGTGTGTTCATTTTGCGCGATGTATATTCTACTAGATACGTAGAATATGACGGAGAAACCATCCAGTAACAACACACTTGCCTGCTTCGATTAACATTAAATTCCATTTTTTCACATAGCAACGATCATGAAACAGCTCAAATAGAGCTAGGTAAAAATTACCTGCCCTCAGTTCTGCAATACTCACTAGCGGCATTTGCATCAAGGTAGCCTTGCATGTTGGCCAGGTCAGCTGCAGTGTCTGCCGAGTAGAGGTCGGCACCGAGCGAGAGGCAGAACTGGCGCGCCTCGCACTACGTACGGCCCACCGAGCTCAGGTAGATGCACCCCGCCGGGGTGTTGCTGAACGGCGGGCTGCAGGTCTCTCGAACGACTCCAGCTGTAGCAGGGAAAAAAGGTATAGTAAGACTTTCAATTATTGCTAAACCGCCACCTCACGGTAGAAAAAACTACACTTTTTTAGAATTTTATGTGTTATTGTGGTATGTATCAAACCAGCAGGAGTTGAAAAATACGCAGGTTAATTTCTTACGGATATGAGAGAATATTACGCCTTTTGTAGTTTGAGCCGCTCGGACATGTACTGTACAATTCTGTTTCAGTAAAAGAAGGGGTTAAAGCAAACAGTCTGTAATGGCTTAATATATTTTGTACAGGTGAAATACAATGCGAGCTGTAATTGAAAAATAAAGATATTTACCCAACGGAGAAACAATAACGAGCGGAGAAGAGAACCTCGACAAGTTCCTCGAGAGAAGCCCTAGGATTGCTGCTCCTCCGCGTAAGTAGCGCGCATAAGATTGCCTAAGATAGAAGGGCCTGCACACCTCCGAAGGGCCTTAGACAGGGCAGCTGTCCATATAACTGCTGCAGGTCCACGGTAGCAAAAATTGTCTGTATATTGCCAGTTTTGCCACTGCCAACATATACGAGTAGCCTGAAGCTCATCCTATGATCCGTGAGCGGTTACTACTGAACTGAGTATTCATATCAATTGTACCACTGGCTAAATATTTAATTCCTTGAATCATTAAAATTGAGTCGGTGCTCAAAAGGAAAATTTTGCTCAATTTCTTGGTAGTTTCCTTGAATTCAGGTCGGCACCGTTTTCTGAAGCATGAATTAAGTTAATAATCTACTGAGAGTGAATGAGTTTGACACACTTTGTTTGCAACAGTTCAAGTTTTAGACGGTGCCAATCTGAACCCAAGGGAATTAACAAGAAATTGAACAAAGCCCTTGCATGAGTCAGAGTTTAATAGCTAGTACATTTACTTCCCTGTCCTCGATGGACAGCTGGTGCTTAAGAATTTAAGAACATTCTTTCCCTGACTTACTGTGCACGACTGGCCCACCCTCGGTGCAGGTGAGGTCTACGTGATCAGGGCAGAACGCATCCGAGTACTGTTCGTTCAGTGTTGCCATCTCGCTGCTCATCTTAATGCAACCTGTCCAGAGGAAAATTTTAAAGCGTAATATACCTAATGTAAATATAACATTGGCTATTGTACAATCTCTCTACATAAACTATACTTCTGATATTTGATGGCCAACTGCAGCAATCTCACACTGCCGAAATAGGGAATTTATTTCTTTTTTTTTCAATTTTGATGATATTTTCGAGTGTTGGAGACAAAACAAACCAGCAACGGGAAACAGAAATACGGGCTTCTAAGAAATTCGTTAGCAAGTATTACTTCATGGAGTGCTGCCCTGTGCAATCACTTCCTGTATTAGCTGTGTCAATCATATCCTCCGTTGAAAATTCTCACTGTAGAGCACGAGTAACCCATGCTTCGTCTCGCTCCTTTACAGTTGTTTGTCTTCATCTTGCCGGGTATCTCTTGTTACAATATTATTAAATTATCATTTGCTTCTCAATATTCTGATCATGAATTTACTCGTCCTCCTTACAGCACACAGGAAACTATCTCAAATTCAGAATATTTTTTTTAGTGCATAACCATTACGTAATGTAAACTAGAACACTCTGAGAGCGCATACCTCCGCCAAGTGAGGCAACGGCAGCAAAAATTCAAATTAGCTCTGAAACCATAATTTTCTTTGCATAAACCCCAAAATCTAATCACTTGTGCCTTTTTATATTAAGAACAGCTTGTTCATTTTTTTTTTTTTGAAGATCAGTTCATAACTTTTCAAGTTATACTGTATTAACAAACGTTATGACAAATATGAGTCAAACATACAAAGGAACCAACCGATCTGCACCAAAATTTGATCATTTATGTCTTTTACTATTACTAACAACTCCTATGAATTTCATAAAGATCCATTCATTATTTTTTGAGTTATTGTGCTAACAAGCATAGAATTTAAAACAGTCACAAACGAACGAACGAACTAACAGACCATTACCAAAATTTGGTCATTTACTCTTTGTTATATACCTAACGATTCATGTTAATTTCATTAAAATCCATCCATAACTTTTTGAGTTATGGCATCGAGAAAAATGACGCAGACAAACAAACAAACAAACGGATGGACATATCTTCACCAAAAGTTAATCATCTGTTCCTCCTAACATACCNCTTCAATTCAGGTCGGCACCGTTTTCTGAAGCATTAATTAAGTTAATAATATACTGAAACTGAATGAGTTTGGCACACTTTGTTTGCATCAGTTCAAGTTATAGACGGTGCCAATCTGAAATCAAGGAAATTAACAAGAAATTGAACAAAACCCTTGCATGAGTCAGAGTTTAATAGCTAGTACATTTACTTCCCTGTTCTCGATGGACAGCTGCTGCCTAAGAATTTAACAACATTCTTTCCCTGACTTACTGTACACGACTGGCCTACCCTCGGTGCAGGTGAGGTCTACGTGATCAGGGCAGAACGCATCCGAGTACTGTTCGTTCAGTGTTGCCATCTCGCTGTTCATCTTAATGCAACCTGCCCAGAGGAAGATTTTAAAGCGTAATATATACCTAATGTAAATGTAACATTGGCTATTGTGCAATCTCTCTAAATAAATTATACTTCTGATATTTGATGGCCAACCGCAGCAACCTCACACTGCCGTAATAGGGAATTTATTTCTTTTTTTTTCAATTTTGACGATATTTTCGAGTGTTGGAGACAAAACAAACCAGCAACGGGAAACAGAAATACTTGCTTCTAAGAAATTCGTTAGCAAGTATTACTTCATGGGGAGCTGCCCTGTGCAATCACTTCCTGTATTAGCTGTGTCAATCATATCCTCCGTTGAAAATTCTCACTGTTGAGCACGAGTAACCCATGCTTCGTCTCGCTCCTTTACAGTTGTTTGTCTTCATCTTGCCGGGTATCTCTTGTTACAATTTTATTAAATTATCATTTCCTTCTCAATATTCTGA
This sequence comes from Parhyale hawaiensis, assembly GCA_001587735.2. NCBI lineage: Eukaryota > Metazoa > Arthropoda > Malacostraca > Amphipoda > Hyalidae > Parhyale > Parhyale hawaiensis. The sequence continues at coordinate 1,499,866 of LQNS02278138.1, forward strand.
TCATGAATTTACTCGTCCTCCTTACGGCACACAGGAAACTATCTCCAATTCAGAATATTTTTTTAGTGCATTACCAACACATAATGTAAATTATTGCCTTAGTGTATTAAATCCATCTCACTATTTACAGCAGTGAAGGTGGGGTACCACCTGGTGCACACCCCTCTTGAAAGGCCTCATTCGTAATCCAATTGAAGGCTTTCAGTCGATTAATACGGGTACATCGAACACTAAATTATAAATGCCCACGATTTGAGCACGTACTCAATGAAAATATTATTTAAATTCCTATGAAAACGGCCAGCTTGCCCTCTGTTGTATTATGTATTTGATAAGATTACACAAGGAGCTTCAAGAAATAATATTCTGAAGTACACTATCGAGTGTTTCAAGAAATGAGATTCGTATTATTTCATCTCCGGCTTTCAATATCAACGTTTTAAAGATGGAAGATAATACAAATAATTTAGTGTAAGTTGTTCACTGTCGAAAAACATCGCTTACAAAATATAATCTTATAAAATAATATGTAAAAGCTACATAATGCAAATTTTCAAGAAGCGCAAAGAATCTATTCCTTTGGATAATTATCTTATGAAAATCGAAAATAATATAATATCAGCATACAAAGTAAGTTATTCACGATCCACAAAACAATCCGTTCCCCTTTAAAATAATTCTATAATAATGGGAGGTACTAACATCATGTTACGTACGTGATTATTCCATGAGATGTATGTGATCTTAACATACAGGGAGGGTCCTCATCCGGTCCGTTACCTTTTATTCAGCCCATTGTGTTTCCCAGCATCTTGGCCTATAACTATTATGAGCTGCAAAACCTCTCAAACCCGTCGCTCGAGTAGCCGGTATCCGGAAAAAAGCCCCGGTAGGATATAAACAGAGGAAAAAAGACACCCAGTAAGAAGCCCGGGTAGGAAGAAAGCCCAGCTTTCTCTTGAAGCAGTATTTGAGAGCACTATTCATTTATTTGAATGCAGCATTTTTAAGTAAACTATACGATATTGTGCCAAGCTAAATTTGACCTGGCATCTGCATGTGTAAACATGGGTTACAAGAACCCTAGCTAAGCTAAGCAGGTACAATTTTTTTCACGGTGCAATGTTAGTCAGGTTTACCTAGCAAACAAACAATGAGCTTTCGAGGATAGGCCGAAAAGCTTGTAGGCTAGGAGGCAAGGCCTCATTCTCCTAATATACCTCAACATATATGCTTTCCGTATGAATAACATACGCAGGGTATAATCTTCCGATAGGAATAACATACAAGAATCTCTAGTAGAACCAGGCCTTGCCTCCTAACCTACAAGGTTCTCGGTCTAACCTTGTAAGCTCATTGTTCGTTTGCTGGGTAAAAGGCACTATAATTGAAGGTCGGCAGTACTAGGGTGGTGGTCGGTGGTGGACTAAAAAAGGCTAGCCACCAGCGCAGTTTATTAGTTGAGAAAGTATGTGTTAACGTGTAGAGTTTTTAATGTTTTTAGAAATGTACCTGCATAACCCGTAGATCTTCAAGTCCGACAGAGTGAGGATTTTTGTACAGACTAAGCGACCCCAGAAATAGGTTATATGAGGTTAAGTTAAGTTAGATTTTGTAAGATGAGCTTAGTTTAGGTGATATCAGCTTAGGTGACGTTAGTTTATGTTGGAGAAGTTATGTTCGGCTTTATGCAGAAGAGCCAGATTTTTACATGTTGGGTTGTTCCAAGTCCCGGGTTATCCCTATTCATTAAACAAACAAACATAACGGGAGGCCTCACGAGAAACTAGCATGAAAAAGTGACGTCATTAATGACGTCACCATCGACGAACGTTCCCGCTACGCAGTACATGAGTAATTTCATCAATTTTGCCTGAAACATCTTCGTGAATTGCGAATTTCATAACTTGAGCAAACAAATAAACGAAGAGAACATATACTGGGAACTAATTGAACAATAAACAATTCTCTATGGAAAGTTTCCTTTTGGGCTAGTAGAAACTTTCACAGCATTAGAGACAAAATCTATGCCGGTGCGGTCCCCTGATTCATCCTTTTTGAAGTGAGGTCTCATTTACACTTAATATTATACCGTTACAGTGTTCTTCACAAAACATGTTTAAACATATCACCATATCTCTTTGACTTAATTCATTCAATCTCCCGCTCCTGGTGGTTAGCTACTTGCGCTGCACCCATACACAAAATACAGTAAAATTATTGACGTCTAGTACAGAAAGTATGAACATTAACTTATCGTACGGTTTCTCTCCATCAAGAATATAATACTGTTTACATTTCTGATTAGGATAAGAACCCAATATATGAAGGCCTGAGGTCCAACCCTCAATTTGTTCGACTCGTCAGTGTGACATAGTTTGGCTGCTTGGGGTCATGGCTAAGTTTTATTTTAGTTGCACTGAGTCCTCCCGTTACACTCTTTGCTTCTTGGGCCTATTGATCAATAATTGCGAATAAACGAAAAGTTGAGTAATTGAACAAAGATTCAAGCTATTGGGCAAGGTTAGGTGGGCGAGGCCTAGTTTTCTCTAAATCGCAATTATAAAAACACGTTCAGGTCAAGTTAGCTGGAATTAGGTTATGTCAGATCATGATAGGCGAAGTTAGGTTTTAAGTTATGATAGAAAAAGCTAGGTAGCGTATGTTATGTCAAAATAGGTTGGTTTTAGTTAAATGTGGTTAGAGTAGGCTGCGTTCACTGAAGAAAAACTCAACTAGGTTAGGGCTTAGTTTTGTTAGGTTAGGGTAGGTAAACGCGGTTCAGTACAATTTAACTTATTTTAATATAACTTGCTTCAAAACAGCTAAGTACGGGTAATAAATGAACATTAGGGGCTAGGCGGGGGTTTAATTCCTACCGCGGCTTTTTCTGGGTTCCGTTTTTCCTTCCCGTTTTTTTTTTATTCCTACACTGGCTTTTCTACACCGCGAATCACCGATATTCCTTGTTGGTGAGTCCCTTGATCACAGAAGGCAATATTTACTGCAGGCTCTGATTCCCTGTCACCTGTCAATGTTGCTTTTGCTGGCTGATGGCGTCGCCTCGGCCTCCGCTCAAGGCGGCTCTGGCGTCTGTCCCCAGGGAGGCAGTGGCCTCCTCCGTTGCGGGGCTGGTTGGAAGTCAATGAAGTGCTCGGTACCATCCTCCTCCACCATCTCAGCATCCTCGTCGACATTACCGCGCCACTTTCGCTCGGCGCTCTCGTGGTTGAAGTCAGGCTACTGTGTGGCCCTGGCCTCCTACAAGCACAGCATCGGCCTTGGGGCTTCTCCGCAGCACCCGCTCTGTCAAGCGGGAGAACAAACGGTGTCCCATCTATTCGTGTGCGGCATCATTCTGACGGTCCACTCTGCTGTGCATCTCTGGAGGGACCCTCGCGGCGTCTCTGTCATTCTTCTCACCTTTCCCTTGTCTATCGTCCTCCACTTTGCCGCCTCCTTTGGAGAGTCCGCCGGACGGAGCTTGTTGTTGGGCACCACGCAACAACATAGCTTGTTTTGATATATTCTGTAGGAGTTGAATGTTTTACAAACTTTCTTATTCTTTTTGTTTTGCGGCCAAAATGTTTACGAGGCAATTGCAAAGACGGGGCTTGACTAATTCAGCCTAAAGGATGGCCACACGCTTGATCAAGCACAATGTACCCGTATATGGTACCATCCTGTGTGAGTGGTGTCAAAAAAAAAAGCTTGTAGCCTTACGCGGGAGTGCACTTGGACACGCCATGTATAAACTGGCCTAAAAACCCACCGCATGGATATTGCACTACTCACTAGTGTAGTCTCTCCTCAGCAAGCAGGCGCTGCCGTCGTTAGAGCCATTGACTCTCGCGTTGCCTCGTTGAGCGTCCTGCAGGCCCCACACGTGGCACTCATTTCCAGTCCCTGACGTTGGGAAGCACGCGAGCCACGCCCAATCGAGGGGCGTGGCCAGAGCCAGGCACCAGATCCAGGACGTGGTTGAGTACACAGCTCTTTCCAGCACCTGCAACTCGAGAGCTGTTTCGTTCACGCTTGCGGATATCCAAAGTTCGGTGAGGACAGCCGCACTTGCTGCTCTTATGAGTCCCAGAAGTAAAGACGAAATAATGAACTGCATTGCCTTCGCTAAACCCTGCAAGAACGATACTCTCTGCCCAACCGAGATGGAACTGACTCTTGAGATGTTCTACAAATCGTTCTCTGTCACAAGATGCAATATCTAGCAATTGGAGCAGTGGTAAGTTAAGCATAGGAGTAAGTTTACCCACCCTGCCTGCCTTCCGGAGCCAAATGTAAATGAGTTAGATATTGTGGCAGAATCATCATTTGGTCGACTTTGCATGGCCCTTAGCTGTGCCACAGTGGTTTGTATTGTAGATTGAAATAGAACCTACGGTTGCATGGTGAAAACACTAATTTCCAACCAAACAGTAAAAAAATGCACAACAGAGGTAAGTATTTTTCCCCAAAGGCACCACAGCAATAACATCTATTTCATTTGACGATGGTTAGTCTAGGTATGGATCGTCTGTTTATACCATTGCCTTGTAAACAACGGCTGTATGAGATTTGTGCTGTGTAAAACTCTCAGAGAATACAGCCTGGGATTTTATGAGCCAGCACGTACTGGCAAGATGAGCCATGACCCAACTTACTCAATTTGAGCTGGCTAAGTTGAGCCACGGCTCAGCTTGCCCAATAGGGGGCGGGTAAAGTTCAATCATGGCTCAACTTTCGCAATAGGGCCGGGCTAAGTTGAGTCATGGCTCGGCTTGCCCAGTACGGACTCACTAAATTGAGTCTTGGCTCAACTTCCCAATACGGGTAGCTAGCTTCTTAAATATGAAATAAAGCAATGCACATATTGATTTTATTTATGAATTTAATGTATACACCTATACGCATGTGAGAAATGTAGACAGATGCTGTACTTTCTCCACAGCATGTGTCTTAGACTTTACAGTAGAGTAGAAGTTTAAAAGGTAATTAAATTAGCTGCAAGCCTCCTTCTGTTCTACTCAATACTGATAAAAATACATGTGTTCTAATAATTGGGCTTAGCCTAATTTATTACCTACGGTGACAGGAGCTCGTGCAGATTTGATGGAACTAGGCGTTGCAGTTTAAAGCACAAACTAAGATAAGCGAGCTTTGTGGTGGTTAACGCGCTGAGTCAGCAATTGATGGCTATGCACATCGCCGTGGGATCACTTACCTTTCACAGAAATGGAGAGAGTAGGGAGGGTGCGGGCCGTTGCATAAGAACCTTCTGTTGATAGCGACATAGTTCTTTGCGACCTGTGTTCGACTGCATCCGTACACCCATCTAGAGGTCAGTTGGCCTGTATTCGCAGCACGAACCAGTGCCTGTTTTTTCCCCAGTGGGGATGTGGTCAACATAACGTTACCTTTACCAATGGTCTGAGGTGGACCATAGAGAGAAATTTTCAGATAGCCAGTTCTCTTCCGAAACTGTGGTGCTGACTGCAGAGAAGAAGTATTTTGTCTCGTTCACATCATCGGCCTACAGTCGGAGAAACTGAAAACCAACTGAAAATCTCTATGTAAAGGGCTATCGTGACTATGGTGGCGAGGTCGCCACTTGTTGGGGCTATGGTTACCCAAGAATGCTAATTGAAAGGATAGGGTCTTCAATCAGTTTTTACTCTTGAAAGTTACTGAAAGTTTCGACGTTAAGATCTCCAATTGCAAGTGACTTACAATAGAATTATCTAGCAAGTTGTTTAACATTTGAAGATTTACTCAAAGTGAATGAAATTAGTACGCAATGGATCAGAATAAGTAGCCCTTTATCCAGTTTCGTTAATTTGAAAGACTCCCGAATAGGTGACAGGGGGAATAAATCCGGCAGGGGCAGGGGGAATGAAGTTAAGACTAAGATACAAAAAAACATAACTCAGCTCAAAAGAAACTAGGGCTGGAGCCGATGAGTAGAGGGCGGCGTCGATGGGAAGAGCGGCTGGGGTCGGTACCCCAGCCGGCGACGTCCCAGTCGGCGATGTCGAAAATGAGACGTTGGAGATGGACTCCTCTGTGATCAGGCGAGGTTGTTTACTTTACGAAGACTATAGAAGGCTCCACAGAGACCAGGGTTGCTGCGAAGACCAAGAGCAGACTAAACGGGAGCTGGAAGGGGCGTAGAATCACAGTCCAGGGTCGAAATGCAAGATGCGCTACTAGACACTCATCGGCGTCGATGGCGAGCTGAAACGTATCAGGGTGCAGGTCGTTCGGACACGGTGCAAGAGACTTAAATACGGTGTACACCGCTTGAGTACTGTGCACGTCGCTTGAGTACTGTGCACGCCGCATGAATCAGGAGCAGGTCGCCGAAGCAAGGTGCAGGTTGCCGAAACATGGTGCAGGTCGCCGAAACAAGGTGCTGGTCGCCGAAACAAGGCTCAGGTCGCCGAAGCAAGATGCACACAGGCGTAGAAGGAAAATCGATACCAGTGATCGAGTTGCAGGCCACAGCACAAATCACGACTCAGAGGTGACAGTGCAGGTCAAGCCCGGGATAGGGCAGGTCAGCGCAGACGACTTCGACGGAACTGTGGGTTGCACAAAGCACAGGATGCATCTGGGATAGTTTAGGTAGCACCAGAAGAGGAGCAGGCCGCCGCAAAAGGGGAACACAAGTGGCCCAGATGAAGTGCAGGGCTACAACGGGATGCAGGCCGCTTAAGTCTTCCCTGGCCGCAGCCCGCTTCCTCTCACTCAGCAAATTACAAAATAGCTGTGCAAGGGCCTGGACCTGCGGACAAAAAACAGGCTTAGGCCCAGGTTTACGGCAAAGCCAGCAAATCTGTGTACCGGAGTGGCCTAGGTCAGCCGGAAAGTACACGCTTACATAGGAAAACTCTAGTATGGTAATTTTACCAAAGTGCAGCGAACAGCTTAGCCCAAAGAAATATTCATACCGCATTACTGATCAGACAGCGAATAATGTGATAACAATCACATAATGAACAAGAGCAATAGGCTTGTCGCCAAGTAATACAACAAAGAACTTATTATATTTATAAATTAGGAAAATTGCATTGAATGGCAACTGTCGTCAAGGGGACAGGAAGGTCATGATGTCAGAGCAAGAGAATGGGAAGCAACGATGATGTGTAGCAAGCTAAAGTTTCATTTGAATCAATGCAAGTTGGGGAACAAGTGAAATCGTTACTAGCAGGCTTGATGCCACGTAATATATTGATAGAATGCGTATAAAAACTCACATTCTAGGAAATATCAGTAAGGCACCGGCAGACGATACTGTAGGACGATTAATGACACGTCATGGGGGAGGAAAAATCGAACATGGCGACAAGACGAATGGACGGTCGCATCAAAATTTAGTATGCACGTTAATAAACACTGTTAAAGCACACTGTATATTTAACATTGTTTCACAGATGTTAATAGTATAACTTACCCGCTCTAGGAGTCAATTGAATGTACCACAAAACAAGAAAACTGGAAGAAAAAGCGGAGGACCAGGCAAGTCTCCGCTCTCAACGAGATCTGTACGACAAAGGTCACAGGGCAGCCAATAGAGGCTCTAGAGATGGCTAGCGGTGATGCCATAAGCGTAGAATAGAAGAAGAAAAATAGCAGAAGTTTTAAGGAGAGCGGATCCACTTGAAGAGTTTTGAGGAGAGCGGATCCACCACTACTGCAAACTGTACCTTGATAAACTATTCGATCCAGGCATTACTAAACCTTCTGTCAGTAAATTAGACTTTTTTCATTCGCTCCCCTACTACAACAAGGACTCGGTCAACACGGTTAACGCTCTCAAAACTTTCTTCTCTGAAGCTTAGCCGTACGCTAACGTCAAATTTTCATACAAGAACTCATTCACCATTGTGTCCTCGCATCTCATGCGAGGAGCGATGTTTTGATAATATACTCAAGCACGTATAATAATCTGGTATGCTATGTATTCCACGTAGGAAAAATAGGTGAGCAAAAGTATTATACTTATTTCCTTTTCGTAGATGATTTCACCTTTTCTCCTTATGTTCTGTAACTATTCTGAATAATATTTCGTGTCTTGTCTACTCGCTATACTTCCTTTCACGCTTTACTGTATTTTGTAAGTTTAAAGAAAATTATTCACATAATGTAAGACGACTCATCAATGCACTCACGACAGTAAGAGCGCACGACGCGAACGAACCCTACGCGCTTATTTAGGTTACCGTTTCCCCGAAGCTGGCACAGGAAATTCCCAATTGTTGCCTATCAATCGTTGCCAGGTGTATTATTTCATACACCACGAGCGAGCAGAGTGAGCGAGTGTCGAGTTAACTTTGACCCTTGCTGCCGCAATTGAGAACTGCATATTGGGCCCCTCGCCTTTAAAAATAAATTACATAGAATTATACTAACTGGACTCAAGTAGGAATTTCCGATCTGCCATGGCTCGTCCCAATTCTTAGAGATCATAGCGATACCGCGCAGGCATGGCGACAGTCTGTCGCGCCCCTGATTGGACGAATGCATAATGATGGTGCAAGCAGTGCTGGGATTGGACGTTCAAACGTTCCCCGGAAAAACCCCAGACTGCGCACCGTTCGTACCCTAAGTTTCATCTCGCAATCTGAAAAAATTAAAGGGGCAGGATTTGGTATAGGATTTGGATTTGTGATCGTTCTTTGGCCAGTGATAGTGAAGTGCAGTTCTCTCTATAGACCGTCGAAGCTATTTGAAGGCAACCCATCTGAGTGGTGACGTATACTTACCTTATATCCGTATACAGTGTCGAATTTACCCGAAAGCTTAGAATAATTGGAACGATATTTGAGTTCGTTCCAATTCGGTAAGTTAATTTTTCAGTTATACCCCTCGTGTATGTTTTGGTGCTGTCGTCCTAGGTTAGTACATTCTGAGGGTGGCTCGCGTTACATTTATAAATTCTTATATTGACGTAGATTAGTAATCCCAGTCTTGGGAAGAACTATTTCCCAGTTCTTGGGGTATTCGAGGTGTTTTGTTCTTACTTTGCGAAACTTAAGCTGCCTCAGTTTGACTTTGTACCGATCTGGACTCAGTGAAATATTGTAATCCGATTCACTCTCAAGAGTAACCAGTTTGTGATTAACATATTAACATTCCGAATGCTTATTGTAACCACTTATTTTAAATTTGTAAACATATTCCATTGTTGATTTACTTACAATAGTTAAGGTTCAAAAACTACTTACAGCGTTCTTATTTACCCTCATATTATTTCCCTCTCGGAAATACTCCGATTTTACGAACCCAACTTCTTCCCTCAGGTCAATAGAAACTCTGCAATGTCCAATTATATTTATTCATGTGCACGGCTTCTGAAAGAAAAATTTTTAATATCCACACGCATAATAGACCCTCAGGTAAAAGATAAACTTATATAGTGGGAGCGTGCACATTTGTGGCTTATTTTAAATTCAAAGACAAGCCTCCTACATCTCTCCTGTCTAGTGTTATCTACAAATACCAATGCAGAAGCTGCAATGCTTCGTACATAGGTAGCACTGGACAACATTTCAAAGCTCGAATCGATCAACATTTAGGGGTGTCCTATAGAACAGGTCTACCCCTCGCAAATCCTGCTCATTCTGCTCCCCGTCTCCATGCTGAACAAAATAATCATCCTATCAGCACGACAGATTTCTCAATCATAGACTTTTCTACCCCACTCGAACTCACCATACTGGAATCACTCTCCATCCATAGAGCAAAACCTAGTCTCAACACAATGACCTAGGCTGTACCTTTACACACGATTCATGCCTGACCCATCGTCCTCCGACTGTACAGACATCGATATCGGGACCCCCTAAGCTCGCTCCATTCAGTTGCATTTTAGACCTTTCCCGATCAACATCTCAGCTCACTACATTTTGGAAATAAAGAAAATTGTTTTAATTTGATAGATTATATTAGAAATTTTTACTTCTGAAGATAGGAGACATTCCCGAAACGTCAAGTTTTATAAGAATAGTCGATATTTTAGACTTCAAAACTATTCGCATACTATTTAAACAGTTGATCATTTTAGTTTTAATAATCACCAAAAACACGTAATCAATACGTAATATCGGAAAAATATTACAATTATACTTAAACAGTCGTCAATGAATTTAAGCTCACGTTTTCAAACCAGTAGAACAGTATTTTGTCTTCAAACACTTAGCTGTGACCGCGAACAGGGTCATCTCATTGCCACATGCCAATTTATGCAGCAGCCCAGGATTCTGTGCCACTACGCGTGTAATGCCTGAAAAACGCGGAAAACCATGATGCCTCGCCGTAATAATCATGTATCAGATGCCGACCGGCAACGAATTGTTGAGACTAATGCAAGGGAAGAAGATTTTCTTGTAGCAGCCAGTTCCCAAGGGGTGGAGCGGGCAACAGAGTACAGCATCGTGAGGACCTACACCAGGACCGGACGCCGTACAGTAGCCCCTCATTCGGGAGGCCGACCTTCTACAGTAGATGACGAGTCGTTAGATTTTCTCGCATCGCTGATCAAAGCTAACCCTTGTATCACCCTCAAGGAACTCAATTTTAAACTTCGGAAGTCTTTACAACTAAACCTCACGTCTCAATCAGTACTCTGGCCCGTGCAATAGACGGAGAATTGATTACACTGAAGAAAGTAGAGAACGTCCCTGGCAAACGTAACAGTTGAGCGGGTGCAGGAAGTGCGAGCAGTGTATGCGCATTGGATGTACATTATACAGACAGGCTACGCAAACATCGAATCTTCATCGACGAGACGGGCTTCAATTTTCACACCAAGCAAACCTATGGCCGCGCCAGACAAGGAGAACGAGTATATAGAGTCGCATGTGGTGAGTGTGGTGGCAACCTGTCTGTAATTACGGCAATGTCAGACCAGGTCGGTGTCCTTTAGTATGAGATACATTCGGGAGGAGTAGACCAAGAGATATTCAAAAGCTTCTTGACAGGTCTGGAGGTTGTTTTGGGTGAAGAACGTGCCACTTTGATAATGGCAACGTGTCCATCCACAAAGCTGCTGTCAGAGCGTTCCCTCAACTTGAAGTTAAGCTTCTGCCTCCATGTTCACCTTTTCTAAATCCTATTGAAGAGTTTCTCAAAGTTCAAGGCGCATCTGAAGCAGTGACTTAACGAAGAAGTTTGCAACAATGCAGCAGCGGCTGCAGCCAGAGCGGGATTGACTATCCCGGAGCATCGAGTGCGGCGGCTCCTGCGACGCGCCGTACCCGACCCGCTCATGACCAGCGTCAAACGGGACCACGTAGCCCCAGCTGTTACACTCACTCCAATACCTGTCTGTAACCATCGCTTGAGCTCAGAGACATTCTCAAATAAATGCGTACATAATAGTATGTAATGCGTATGTATACATATCTTATGATATGTACCAAATCTTACATAAATCTGTATGTACCTATTACTTAACATAGATTTTGCACGTGAATTTTGTTTTTTTGGACTTTTTTTGAGTATTATGTATACCATTTCATTATCCTGTGTGAAGTGTACTAATGTACATCAATTATATGCTGTAATACTGTAGAGAAATGTGTAGTGCTGATTTTTTTTTCTAATACATAACATTGTTAAACTATTTTGTTTCATAGTTCTTTGGTAATGCAAATTCTTTAATTCTAATGCAAAAAGTCGCCTGTTGAAACTGTTTCGAAAATTGGTAATCTTGTTATGAAAAATGTTTGAATTAAAAGCGAGATTGGTAAAAGTGTGGGTGAACTTGTTTAAAGTATTGCAAATTGTTTTAACCAAGCACATGAATGATAAATCTCGAATGAGAAACACTGTATATATATATTACTATTCGTATTTGTATGCATTACTATTTGTACAACTCTATTTTTTATGTATTTTAAAAAATTTAGAGACTGCTTTGGATAATTAATACAGGAAGTTTATATAACATATATGTATATAATAGAATATTTAAACAGAACAGTCAAATGTGCACATATAACAAGAAAATTTACCACAAACAAAAGTAATGAGGCACAAAAGTATTTGACCAAAACAAATTATGACATTAATACTTGAAGGCGTGACCTATACTGGCAATAACAGCATGAAGACCATTGTTATAGCTGGAAATTAACTTTTCACATTCACTTGATGGTATTTTTTCCATTCTTCCATGCAGATAAACTTTAATTCAGTAAGGTTTTGGGGACACCGTTTGTGGACACCAGATTTAAATAGATGCCACAAAATTTTTATTTGGTTAAGGTCTGGTGATTGGCTGGGCCATGGAAGAACATTTATTTTCTTCTTTTGAAACCATTCTTTCGTCTTTCGCAGTATGCTTGGGGTCGTTGTCTTGTTGGAAAATCCACCTGCGCCGTCCGTAGAATTTTTTGGCGCTTGGAAGCATCTTCCTCTCTAATATCTCCCTGTACATGAAACTATTCATCTTGCCATCAATGATATGAAGTTCCCCAACACCATGGGCAGTAAAGCAACCCCACACCATGATGCTGCCCCCTCCATGCTTCACGGTGGGGATGGTGTTCTTGGGCTCATAGGCAGTACCACGTTTCCTCCATACATGCAGAGCTTCATTTCGGCCAAAAAGTTCTATTTTAATTTCGTCAGAAGATATAACCCCTTCCCAAAACTCATTTCCTTTGTCCAGGTGGTCTTTGGCCAATGTTAAGCAGCTCTTGACATGTTTTGCTGTAAGAAGAGGAGTGTTGCGAGGAGTGTAAGAATGAATGCCAGTACGGTTCAATTCCCTAACAATAGTTTTCTTGCTGACATGCAGTCCCTGAGACGCCAGTTCACTCTGAGGGTTAGCACGAGTTGTCATGGGGTCATTAGTCACCTTACGTAGCATGTAGTGCCGAGGACGACCCATGATCTTAAGCGGAACTCCAGCTCTTGGCAGGTTGGAGACCGTCCCAGTCACTTGATGCTTGTGGACTATTGCTCCAACCGTTGAAAAAGGAACATTGACACGTTCTGCTATCACTCTATAAGTTAATCCCTCACTACGAAGTTGAATTATCTGTTTACGAGTAGCTTCAGCGATTTCTTTAACTTTGGGCATCGTAGTGAGAGTGTGTGCGGCTTCAACGAGGTCTAGAGAGGTAATGATTGCTCCGGCTGTGGTTTGTTTTCATTGCATTTGTTTCGAGACGTTTCGTGAACGTTCTAGAATAATTTCCAAACCAATTTATTCAAATTATACTATTAAATATCAAAGATTCAACATCATATTTATTTTGGTAAAATATTTTTGCCACTCATTACTTTTACTTGTATTAAATTTTCTTGTTATGAGTGCACATTTGACTGTTCTGTTTAAATATTCTATTATCTATGTGTTATATAAACTTCCTGTATTAATTAACCTAAAGCAGAATATGAATTTTTGAAAAATCCATAAAAAATAGAGTTGTGCAAATACTTATGTCTAGGCACTGTAGATTTAAACATTGTCAAAACAACTTCCAGAATGGTCATGTTCATTTGGCCATTGTCAGAGTGACATGGAGACTGTCAAAAGGTTTTATCGATAGAACCCTGGCCAACTGTTTTGCTACATCGTCATACAGTTTTGTTTTTTGTCATAAACTATGAGATAAGTTAAAATGTAATAAACTCTGTCAAAAAAATTATGAAGACTATCAAACATATATGGTAAATTGGTCAAAAGCACTAGCAAACAGTACTACTTTCTTATCAAAGCTATTTGCTGACGTACATAGTAGATATTTTCGCTAGAACATCGCACAAAAGATTTATTTCTAGAATTTTGAAAATAAACTTCCTTACTATCTGTTGAATATAATTATTTTTATGATAATTTATACAGCACCACCGAAAATGTAGCGACTAACGAAGTAACTGTCATTACTATAACGAGTATCGGTAACGCCCCACTTATTTCACGGGTAAAGGTGAAGACAACCTCTATGGTGGAATGGTTTTCTTCACTAGGGGAAGGCACTCTCTCATCTCCTATGCGGGTGGCATCGTGAGGAGTATGCGCCTTCCGAACCTTGGCAGTCGTTTTGTTTTCAGGACGTTTTTATTTAATTTCTATTCTCAATTCACTCACTCGCCAGCAGACATTTCCCTTCTATTCCGACAGGCTTGTTCTTTGAATCGCTGGTAGCTACGATATACACTAGCGGGCAAAATAAGAGAACGATTTTCATTCTATAAAAATAAAGGTTAACCATTTAGAGTAGGTTAATGAATCTTTTGATGGGACCCTAAGGAATGCATTTAACATATTTCTACAAAATATAAAGACACACATAACTATATTTATTACATTAGAGCAATCTAACAAACAATACAAAAATTAAACAGTGCAAAAGAAGAGAATGATCATCTCTAAATACAATTTTACAAAAAAATAACATAGAACAATGGTCCTATTTTAAGTTTAGAAAAATTAGTATTGAGTACTAAAACCTTTTCAATAGCTTTAGCACAACGACGATGACACGACATCACAAGTTTCTTACAAAACTCTGGATTTTTTTTTCCATTCCTCTTCAATTTCAGTCCACAGATCCTTTACTGTTGATGGTTGTCGTTCTCGTACATTGTCACCTATAATTTTCCATAAATTTTCATTAGGATTTAGGTCCGGGCTTTGGGCAGGCCACTTCATGACTTCAATATTCTCTTCCGCAAAATATTCCTTCACTTTCTTTGCAGTACGGCACGGGGCATTGTCCTGCATAAAAAATTGCTGACTGGTTTGGTGATGATCGTAGAGATGGGATAACATATTGCTGTACAAGTTTGAGATACACATTAGCATTGACAGTTTCTTTAATGGCCACCAACGGACCAACTCCTTCAGATGAAAACATGCCCCATACCATTACGCTACCTCCCCCATGCTTTACAGATGTTTTGACACATTTCGGGTTCAGCCTGTCACCTGTTACACGTCTAACATACCGTCTGCCATCAGATCCAACCAAATGCACTCTTTCCCAATCTTTATCTCTCCAAACGATGTGCCTTTCCGCATATTCGAGTCTTGCTTTCTTATTCTTCTTACTGATAAGTGGTTTAGTGGCAGGACTGCGAGCCTTTAACCCACGTGCATTAAGGCGAGGAGAAACTGTATAGCGAGGCACTTCTATGTTGTTATTGACCTTCAGCTTTCTGGAAATTCCCGCTGCAGTTTCGAAAGGATCCTTCTGGGCATAGCGTTTCATAATCCTATCAACTCGTACGATGGTTTTTCGAGGGAGGCCTGCAGATACCGGTGATTCCAGCTGTTTCTTTTCATCATAGAGCTTCAAAGCACGAGAAACAACGCTCTTGGATCGGTTTATCTCTCTTGATATGGCCGAAAGAGTCATTCCTGCCTGAAGACCTGAGCTTAAAAATTTCTTCCCGCAGCTCAAGAGTAACTTTCACGTGAGATGCCATGTTTCTAGAATGGTGTAATCGTAAGAGTGGCAGTTCTAGAAGTCATGTACATAAAATTGAATGTTGCCAGATGACCGGGGTAAATGTGAGAATATTTTAGAGACGATCGTTCTCCTATTTTGCACTGTTCAATATTTGTTATTGTTTGCTAGATTGCTCTAATGTATTAAATATAGTTATGTTTGTCCTGATATTTTGTAGAAATATGTTGAAAACATTCCTCAAGGCCCCATCAAAAGATTCATTAACCTACTCTACACGGTTAATCTTTATTTTGAAATAATGAAAATCGTTCTCTTGTTTTGCCCGCTAGTGTATTTGCCACTGTTCTTTGGCGAAGATGATACTTCTTGTTTTCTTATTGCACTCTCTCTTTGCATCGCTACTATTTTGGACAAGGTGGCCCGAGTCTTCACCGTCCGGGGCCCTGTGTAGAGACTTGCATACGATACTATACTTAAGAAAAAAAGTAAAGTTGGACTCGAACGTTTTAGGTATGAATGTTGCAATATTAAAATAACTTATTCCTTATATTTTCAATAAACTACTGAAAGAAATGGAAGTACTTACTACTTTAACCATTTTCAGTCCGTTGGTCGGGAGAAGCTAATTTATGAGATGAGCGAGAAAACATCCCATGGAACTATTGGATGTGAATTTGCACACTGCTTTCGGAATTAAGAATATGCAGTGAGGGCATTATGGCAGCTCATTATTTTGGTGTCAAACCATTGTTGATAACCCGCATCACTTCTTGCATCAACATTTCTAAGTCACCTATTGCAAATTAACTTTCTCCTCAGTCATCTTTTCTGAAAATATAGCTCAGTTTAGTTACTTTGTTTTTACCATGGCTTCAACAATTTTCCTTTATTTTCTGGTGTTCAATGACGAGTTCTTTGCAGTTATGCTATTTAAATTTCAACACTGACACTAAGGATGTTGGTGGGATTATGTTACTTTTTATTTTACCTTGATATTAATAGAAATTTTGAAATTTAACAAACTTCAATTTTTATCATACATGCAGAGTGTAAAAGTTATTCGACTTCGCTCTTTTCCAGCGCAAAAAGATGAGTTTTTTGTGTAACTTTAACATCGTCCTCAAGAAAAAAAATTGCATTTTCTAATGCAGTAGTACAATTTGGTACGAAAAATGTAGCAACCGTACATAGTTTAGGCCTAGAAATACCAATACTAACAATTAGACTTTTTATTTACTTTGTTCGGGAGAGAGCAGTGATGTTCACGGTTGGTTAATATGGGCAAAATGTCAATCGTAATTTGATATTCAGAAGATCCTACAATTAAGAGACTAAACGGGAGGGCAGCGGTCCAGTAAAGCTATTTGTTTGTAATCGGGTAGGGCTTTTTCCGGTAGGTAAAATATACGAAGCAACGTGTTGACATCCCTAAAAAGTAGTGCATAGTTCTGAAAGATCGATGAAATTATCGAAAATGTCCACTTAGTAAATAATATTATTGTACCGGACGAATGAGTTATCATCTCGCAGAACTGGGTTAATGTTGCCGTGATCGTATAAAATAGAGAGTACTTACAATAGCTAAAATTTTGAGACTCAGCGGCAATGAGGCCTCATTGATACCTTCTTGGTGGCAACTACATATGTAGTTACTGAACGAACTGCCTCGGACCGCTTCTACAGGCCATTTTGGAATGCATAATTGGATATTCCCATATCACGAAGTGGTCCGTTGAATTCCGGTGTCCATTAATGGGAGGGCTGTCTTAATTTGTGTGTAAGAAGTTAAGAAAACGAACAGCTTAAGATTTTAAAAATGAAAAATAACGAGGTGGTTGAGCATTTCTAAAAGGAACAGACTCAACGATTATGCAAAAAAAATAATTTTTTTTTGTGAATCACATGTAACAAAGCCCTGCAAGATTCACGCCCTAATTTACAGAAAATGGCATGATTCTCTTTTCGTGTGAACAACATGACCGTTGTTTTGATTCTGCCGTGGCAATACTACGTAAATTAATTTATGTGTTACTACATTGACTTAGTTCTAGCAAACGGACGCCGAATGCAAGAAAACAAAACTTATGGTTATCAGCTCTAGGAAAGTGAATGCTCTACCTAACATACTTATAAATGCAGTACAGTTTGAGTGTGTAAATTCATTTCGATATTTAGCAGTTGTTATTGACAATAGACTTAGTTTCGCTGCTCACATATCTCTACTGTGCAACAAACTATGCAAGGCCAACGATGTCATTTATGTTGTGTCAAAGTTTCTAGCTAGAGATGCGTTACTATCATTGTATATTCTTTGTTTTACTCACAACTGTCGTATGCTATCATCATATGGGGCGGGGCAACTGAGAACGTAACAAAGCGAATATTGACATTAAAAAACGACGTTCTTAGGATTATATTAAATGTAAGAAGAGATGCTAACAATGTAGCCCTGATGCATACAAATGCCATGTACCAAAAATTTAGGTTAGTGAAGTTTAATGATGTTTATCGATATTTTTTCACTTAAATTCATCCCAATGGCGATAACTGGTGAAACAAATTGCTTCGATTCATATATTCTCTCACTGCTCCCAACAAGTCATTACGACATGAGAAACAATAGATTTCATCTACCTTAAGTTCGCCTTGAAGTGGAAACACGTTCCACTGTTTTCCAATCAGTTGCGTGCTGCTTATAATGAGCTCCCAGAAAATCTAATCGAACCCAAGTCACACCAGTTATTCAAAAAAGCATTTGAAAACTACTATTTAAGCCAGCATCGTTTTTTATGATATGTACCCAATAAGTGTCAACACTTTTCAAAGGCTTGTTTCATATACAATTGATGTGACATGGATTTTAATTTGTATTTTACATTCTTGTATATACATGACCTTTGGAATTAATAAAGGTGTAACTCTGCGTTTCATCAGTAAATAAAGAAGTGCTGCATGACCGTAAAATTTTTGTTTGTCCGGCATTATCAGCATGAAACTATCGTTAATAAAGTGAAGCCTTAAGAAAACAGGCTCCCAGCATGCTAGGGATACCGTTATACTGGTACGCTGTAAGTGCGGCGGAGTTTGACTTGTCATCTTCAGAGTGCAGAAATGAACGGGAACTTGAAATAAGGTGAGCAGCTCATTGAGAATTTCCAAAATGCCGTTTAAATGAGATTCTACTTCGCAAATAAGTAGAATCGTAAATATTTTATACGAGTTGAAATATATTTCATTGTGTGGAATTCACACACGTTCCACTAACAATAAGTTCACTTTTAGTTAAAGGAAAAGATGTTTGTGACTTGACAGCCTTGGAATTGAGGTAAAATCATGCCGCATGCTCCCTCGTGAACATTTTACTTTTTTGTTGATAAATCAGTGACATTTTTTCTGACGAGAACATATATTTGCACGTTAAGGGGTCGATGAGACGATCTGACATTCATCGCAGTTTGGAGCTTTTTAAGCGAAATTTTAACATTTTT
>LQNS02278138.1:1541757-1584353 GCA_001587735.2 Parhyale hawaiensis
CTCAGTACCGGCCAACTGTTTCACGCAATAGAAGATGACAACCTTGTTTTAAAGCTACGACAGCTAGAGAAAATAAATAAACTATTGTTAACTTACGCTACGGCATTATTTTTAACCGAACATGTTTGAACGAGGGGTTGCTCCCAAACTACTCATATATATATATATATATATATATATATAATATTCAAACAGAACAGTCAATGTGCAATTAAAACAAGAAAATTTGACACAAACAAAAGTAATGAGGGACAAAAGTATTTGACCAAAAAAAATATGACATTAGCACTTGGTGGCGTGGCCTTTATTGGCAGTAATAGCATGGAGACGATTGTTATAGCTTCAAATTAACATTTCACATTCACTTGACAGTATTTTTTTCCATTCTTCCATGCAGATAACCTACAATTCAGAAGGGTTTTAGGGCACCGTTTGTGGACACCAGATTTAAAAAGACGCCTCAAAGTTTCTATTGGATTAAGGTGAGGTGATTGGCTAAGCCATGGAAGAACATTTATTTTCTTCTTATGAAACCATTCTTTCGTATGCTTGATGTCGTTGTCTTGATGGAAGGTCCACCTGCGCCGTCCGTTGCAATTTTGGCCCTTGGAAGCATCTTTTTCCTCTAATATCTCCCTGTACATGAAACTATTCATCTTGCCATCAACGATATGAAGATCCCCAACACCATGGGCAGTAAAGCAACCTCACACCATGATGCTGCCCCCTCCATGCTTCTCGGTGGGAATGGTGTTCTGGGTTCATAGGCAGTACCACGTTTTCTCCATAAATGCCGAGCTTCGTTTCGGCCAAAAAGTTCTATTTTAGTTTCGCCAGACCATATAATCCCTTCCCAAAACTCATTTCTTTTATCCCGGTGTTTTTTTTTTTAAAGATGAGTTTTGCGAGGAGTGTATGAATGAATGCCAGTATGTTTCGATTCCCTGACAATAGTTTTCTTGCTGACATGCAGTCCCTGAGACGCCAGTTCATTCTGAAGGTCAGTACGAGTTGTCATGGGGTCATTAGTCCCCTTACGTAGCATGTAGCGCCGAAGACGACCCATGAACTCACGCGGAGCTCCAGCTCCTGGCAGGTTGGAGACCGCCCCCGTCACTTGATGCTGGCGGACTATTGCTCCAACCGTTGAAAATAGAACATTGACACGTTCTGCTATTACTCTATAAGTTAATCCCTCACTACGAAGTTGAATTATCTATTTACGAGTAGCTTCAGAGATTTTTATAAGTTTGGGCATTGTAGTGAGAGTGTGCGCGATTTCAACGAGGTCTAAAGAGGTAATGATTGCACCGGCTGTGGTTTATTTACATTGCATTTTGTTTCGAGACGTTTCGTGAATGTTCTAGAATTATTTCCAAACTAATGTATTCAAATTATACTCTTAAATATCAAAGATTCAACAACATATTTATTTTGGTCAATCACTTTTGTCGCTTATTACTTTTACTTGTGTTAAATTTTCTTGTTATAAGTGCACATTTGACTGTTCTGTTTAAATATTCTGTTATACATATGTTAAGTAAACTTCCTGTATTAATTATCCTAAAGTAGTCCATAATTTTTTTTAAATACATAAAAAATAGCGCTGTGCAAATACTTATGTCCAGGCACTGTATGCCGATGGTGGTATAGTTAATACAGATCCGGCCATATTGGACAAGACAGAGAGTTTTTTGCACCAACGCCCATTATGGGCGCTGTACTGCGACTGACCTTACCCTCTCGGGTATACCCGTTCGTAACGAGTTCCTTTTTGGTGGCGACTGATACAACACGCACCACCGGTTACCGTTTCCAACCTTTTCAACACGCTCTGATTGTTTATCTACCACACATTAAATACAGTTATCATTAAAAATTATGGATACTGAAGTTCAATAGTCACTATCAATGATTTATGAATGCCACGTAGCGTAACACGTATGATACCTGTACTTCCCATAGTCTGTTACCGCAGCTGCCTCACAGGAGCCCCGCTCAAAAACTGCTGGAGCGGCGTCGCGAACAAAGAATTACTGAAGAACAATTTCCTTCCCTAGCCTTACTAATCCTTTATTTACCCCGACTACAAGGGCATGAGAATGTCTACCTTTATATGCATTACTGAAAATATAATTACCTCCGCCAAGGAGGTTATGTTTTCGACGTGTTTGTCTCTCTGTCTGTCTGTCACCAAGATAACTCAAAAAGTTATGAAGCGATTTGGATGAAATTCACAGGGATATTAGGTATGTTAGGAGGAACAGATGATTAACTTTTGGTGAAGATATGTGCATCCGTTTGTTTGTTTGTTTGTTTGTCTGCCTCTTTTTTCTCGATGCTATAATTCAAAAAGTTATGAATGGATTTTGATGAAGTTGATGTGAGTCGTTAGATATGTAACAAAGAGTAATTGACCGAATTTTAGTAATGATCCGTTTTTTCGTTCGTTCGTCTATCACTGTTTTTAACTTTATGCTTGTTAGCACAATAACTCAGAAAATGATGAATGGATCTTTATGAAATTTATAGGAGTTGTCAGGAATGGTAAAAGACATAAATGATCAAATTTTGGTACAGTTCTGTTTGTTCGTTTGTATGTTTGACTCTTGTTTGTCATTTCGTTTGTTGACAGTATAACTCCCAAAAAGTTATGAAAGGATCTTCAAGAAAAATGCACAAACTATCAAAAGGCACAAATTATCAGATTTTGGAGTTCATACAGAAAAAATTATAGTTTCAGAGTCAAATTGAATTTTTTGCTACCGTTGCCTCACTTGACGGAGGTATGCGCTCTCAGAGTGCTCTAGTTCATTCTGAATTTTGAGCGTCTGCATTTTATTAATTTTTTACTGAATTTTGAACTTCTGCGTCTTAATATTAATTTTACATTTTCGAGATTTAGCATGCCTATCCATATATACTTACATATACGTAAATATTTTGAAAAATTAGACGATAAAATTTCCGTGTAGATTTCCTTTTTATACAAGAAGAACTTTCAAAATTATCACCAAAAGAGAGCAACAAGGCTAGAAATGAAAATTAGAAGCGATTGCACGTTCAGCTTCTGAAAGTATGAAAATTGCGGCAGATGAGCTGCCGAAATATTTTTATATATTCACCCTGTACTGTCATGAGATATTTTCTTATATCCGAATTTAATTGACAATAAATCTACTCTGAGGCATTATTTTTAAATTAAATAGGCGAAAGCATAGTTGAATAAATTACTTTTGAGACTATGAAGAAGAACTTTCATATTGATAAAGTTATAAGCATTTTTAGTGGGCGATACAAATTGTACCGACTTGACACTCAAGCGGCTGAAAAGGATTGGTAACGGATGGGGTTAAGCCAGACGTGACATGGGTCATGGTACTTAGCGCGACTCGAAAGCACTCCTAGACTTACATCTATACTTCCATGAGGCCTGCCCTTTGCTTCTATGACGATCGCATCTCTTGCATGGTTTCATAAATTAATGAGTGGTTTGACTGGTGCCCCCGTGTGCTCAGAAAAGACAGTGTAACTAGGGATGCCACTATACCTCCCATTCTAAAATGCATAAGTATACACAGCTTACATACCGCCACTTATGCACTCCTTCATCACATCATTACCCCCCGCCCCCCTCAAAAAAATATCGCCCATATGATCCTACTCCAACATGAACCTTCCCATCCATTACTACTCCCTTCCTGTATCATGCTTGGTATAACCCCTCTTCTTTTTTTTTTTTGTTCTCACAGCAGACCCATAACCCCTTATTTCTACTCATTTTTCTCTCCCGTATAGCCCTGCAATTTCTTCACGTACTTGCATCCACTACTCATCATGACCTTGCAACACAATCGACATCCCAAAATTTTCATGAAATATTTAGTTATTCCCACTACTTAATACCTCCCTTCCGAATTTCCGTCTACTAACTACCCGAAGAACGATGTGCCTAATTCACATACATTTTCCATGTACGATTGATTCTCCCCATTTCTCCAATACATGCGTGAAAAAATCTCATCCATCAAGATATAAGTACACATACGCAGGTACACACACTAGACGCTGACCGTATGGTACAGAAACAATCCCCCTTTCTATGTGAACAAACACCTCAAATCTCGTACGCGCGAGATTTCGAAAGTTCGTTCAAGCCCCTGATAATTAAATGTATGTATGTCTATTTCACAGAATTATCACCTGACAATTTTTTTTTGACATCACATTAGTACATAGTTTAGTCTTGGTCTAAGAATGATCCGAATTGCTGCGACGCATCCCTCGTTCCCGAATATAAAATTCATTACTGAGCAACCCTAGATGAAATTTACGAAAGGAAAAAATGCCCTTTTAAACGTCAAATCATGATAAATAATCCGATGTCAATCCTCGTTCCCTCCATATTGGTTATTGATTTCACATAATTTGCTAACACGTTGACATTTCTCTAGGAACAAACATCAGACATGTATGAAATATTTCACCCGGTAGCCTACGTACTAAACATTCCTAACGCATTGCAGTTCAAGCGCTGTACAATTTTAAGGACCATCAGTAGAATGTGAGAACAATGCCCATAGCATTTCTCGTTATAAAAAAAAATCTTCCTACAAATATACACTGCAAGAATACTATTTCAAGCTTTGAAAACAGAATTCCCCGCACGGTTATTATCACAATGCATATCTAAACATTTGCTGTACATCCATAACCATCTCTCCTGTAAATTTCACTGAATGCTTTTGACTCGATGCACATCTTAGAAAAGACACTCAAATTCTGTTTCGCACATAAAGTTACATAAACGCATATGTTGCATACGTCGGCAACAAAAAATTACTGAAGAACAATTTCCTTCTCTAGCCTTACTAATCCTTTATTGATCCCAACCACAAGGGCATGATTATGTCTACTTTTATTTTTAACAGTGAAAATATAATTCTTATTGAATCTTGAGCATCTGCGTTTTGACCATTTTTCACTGAATTTTGAACTTCCGTGACTTAACATTAATTTTTAATTTTCGGAATTCAGCATGCCTACCCATATATACTGATACATATCTACGCACATGCTTATCTGTACGATTTATTTCGTAACAGAGGTACAGCTGAGGTCATGATGTTGAGGCTAGTCCTTGTTCTATGGATTTAAAAGGATTCTAATATTGTGAGTTCGATTGGACTAGAAGAGTCATTGATTGAGAAGTCATTTTTGCTGACGGGATGATCGATTTGCTCTGTATGCAGGCGGGGAGCTGAATGTGAAGGTTTTGTAAGTGGTAGACCGGTTCGGCTGGATACACCTAAATGTTGGCCAACGCGGGCTTTGTAATGTTGTCCAGTGCTACCAATATAGGAGACATTGCATCCCCTGCATTTGAAACGGTAAATAATGCCTGAAAAGAGCGGTGATGGTGGTTTGTCTTCAAATTTAAGTATGACCCTAAAGTAAATGAGTTTTTGTACGAAATTCTAAAGTTTATGTGGGGGTAAGCTTCAGAGAGGAATGTCTTCAATGCGTTAGCTACACTAAGAGAAGCCTTGTTGAGGTACGGAAGGGAATGAAAGAAGTCTAATTTAGGGACAGTGGGCTTGCTAATTCTGGGATCGAACAGTTTGTCTTGGAACAATATGCCGTACTGGTCCAGAAGATGGTGCAGGTAACCATTATTTTTAGAGAAAGTACGAAGAAAGTCACTTCCTTTGAGAAGGTAGAGTAGGAGGAGGACATGAGGTATGCTCGAAATAGTAGAATTTTTATAGCATTGATTTCAAATTGATCGTAGCAGTGACTGAAAAAGCTTATCCCGAGGCCTGAGAACGTGGGCTTTCTGTAGGCCTCAGTGACAAGCACTGAGTCGCGGTTGGTTGCTAAAACATCTAAGAAAGCTAGGGAATTATCTGACTTGTTTTCGCCTGTGAATTTGATATTTTGTTGTTTACTATTTAGATATTCCAAAAATAAATCGGAATATGTTTTATTGGCAAATATTAGGAAGGTGTCATCTACATAGCGACTGTAGTGGATCGGTTTGCAGTCTTTTGGGAAATCGTTAAGCCAAAGTGTTTCATGATGTCATAGGAAAATATTTATTGGCGACTGAGTGAGCGGGCTACCCATGGAGACCCCATCTGTTTGTTTGTACAGTCTATTGTTAAATATGAAGAAGGAATCTTTGATGGCGAGACTTAGTAAAGTTCTTAAGGTAGGTTTGTCCATGTTTTGGAATAGGTCCGTGCCGTCAAAAACTTTGTTGCAGATGATATCAATAGTTTCGTCTACGGGGATGTTGATGGAGAGATAGGTGACACATCGAAGCTGGATTAGATGGCATTGGGAGGCAATTGGAGGTCCTTACTACCGTCATGAAATTCATATGAGTTACTCAAGTTGAACTGATTAGTGGTTAAAGGTTCAAGTAATGGAACGAAGAACTTAGCAGTAGAATAGGACGGGGTTTTATAAGCAGCTAGAATTGGTCGTAAGGTGACATCGGTTTTGTGTACTTTTGGAAGCCCGTACATGATGCCCGGAGAAGCACCTGAGTTGTGAAGTGAACGGTAAATCTAATCAGTGATGATGCCTTGGTCTAACAACTTTTTAGAAATCTATGAGTTTTGTCGATGAATTTAAAAGTAAGTTTGAAGGGGTCGGTATGCGAATCATAAACAGTGAACTCGGTCATATCAGAGAGGATGGCATTTATTTTTTGATAATACTGTTTTTTGTCCACAATGGCAACACCTCTTCCCTTGTTGGGTCTGCACACAACAACGGATCTTTCTTTGTAAAAGTTTGATAATAGCGATAGATAAGACCTAGAAAAGATTGGAGAAAATACTTTATGTTTACTGTATGAGCTGTAAATGCTATTACAATTTATTTTTTATTTTTTTATTCCTGCAAATGAAAAGTTGGGAGGTGTATGAGGCTGACAATAAGCATTTCAGTGAAAGGACTGTACCTAATTATGGGGAAGTGCACAGCATCTCCGCGATCAATCGCGTAATTGGCAAATATTTTCCTATGCCATCATCAAATACTTTGGCTTAACGATACGCAAATGACTTCAAAGCGATCCACTACTGTCGCTATGTAGATGGCACCTTCCTAATAATTGAAAATCAAACATATCCTGATTTATTTCGGACTATCTAAATATTAAACATCAAAATATCAGGTTCACAGCTGAAAACGAGTCCGATAATTCTTTAGCTTTTATAGATGTTGTCATAACCAACCACGACTCAGTGCTTGTCATTGGGGTTTACAGAAAGCCCACGTTCTAAGGCCTCGGGACAAGTTTTTTCTGTCACTGCTACGATCAATTTGAAATCAATGCTATAAAAACTCTACTATATCGAGCATGCCATTTGCCCTCCTCTTAATTACCTTACCTTCTCAAACGAAGTTGAATTTCTCCGTACTTTCTTAAAAAAATACCGGTTAACCGGACCATCTTCTGGACCACCACTGCAAGTTGTTCCTAGACAAGCTGTTCGATCCCGGTGTTACAGCGTGGTCCCTAAGGCCCTCTCGTTTTTTTTTTTACCGTAGCCAGCCTGAGTCGTCGTGTCTATGGCTATCTAGCAACATTGTGTTCCAGAGGTGAAGAACGGTTGGTGGCCGCAGCAGTAAAGTAGATTTGCGCTGGATTATATAGCACATACATAGCAGTTAAGTTGCACTTATAAAGACCGATGGATACATTTAGCTCCAATTCTCTTGCAATCCTACTCAAATTGACTTCTGTACCATTTCAGATGTTGTATTATTTTTTTATTATTTATTGTCATGATTCACCATAGAGAACTATCCTGGTGCAGTTACTCGTCCTGTTATTCATAACGAAGCATGAGAAATAGTAAAGGAATGTACACAATCGTTCAGGTTGATAAAGCCATTGGTGTGCTTACCTGGGCTGTACGCCGCCGTAGGCGTCCGGCGAATTGTGGTGAGTGGCACTCCCCGTGTACGTTAGATTTGTATTTTTTCTTGTGCTAAGACTGCTTATTAATAAATATAAGTGAGTTGCTTGTTGCCCTGGCTTCTGAGAAAAACTTCCCGAACATTACATTTTAGTTATAGTTTGCTGTCGACTTTTATTTCATTTTTTTAATATGCCTCATGATAGTGTTTACAATTGAGAAGTTTTTTTATGTCCGGCATTGGGGCTCTCCGGTTGCACGGTGTGCCCTCGCTAGGGGAATTCATGGGGTTAATAATGTTTTTCTTTTTATTTGACAGATAAATTTATTTCTAAAATAAATCCCCAATCCCGAAACAATAAATTTAAATTCTGTCGACTATTATTTAATATTTGAATTTTTGCATTAGTGCTTTTTTAAAAAAAAAAGAAGTATGGGAAGGCTAATATCAACTTATGACACTTGATTAAGCAAACAAAATGAATGTAATAGTAATTTCCATATTACTGTATAGACGTGTTGAAGTGACACCAAATAATAAAACCAATTTTTAGTGATAGACGTTGTACGCGCAATGTTGCACAATAGAAACCTTGTAATAATGGTTCTGGTCTTCTCGAATCTACTAACACAGTAAACGGCAATACACTCCAACTCAAAATCTTACAGACGCTACACTGTTATTTTACCTTACAATACACTAAGATTAATAAGATTAACAGTAGTAGAATGGCGGTGATCTAAATATATTTGTTTGTTGTTAAATATTGTAGGGCATTGCACACATCTATCGGAACAGCATGCCGTGCAGGGATTGCTCGACTACTTTCTCTCAAGATGGTTGATAGTAGTTAGCTAGGTGAGTCATGACTCGGTCTAGGAATCCGCCGGTTGGTTGGGTGTCATCATTGTTTTCTACACTGCTCTCAGTCTCATCTCCTTCCTCGATTGGGAGGAGGTGGTTACTATTATTGCATCTTTCACGTAATGGGTGATAGATGCAGGCGTTGGTGATAGTTAATACATTTCATTATTCTTGTGTATTTAAGGCGTAACTGGCCCGGTTCGGCATGTAGGCTTTCCACCGGTGAGGTACAGTAAAGTCCCGTGGTGATGCGTATGACTGCTTTTTGTGATAGGTTCGAGGCAGTTGATCGTTGATGGGGGTTCTACTCCGTATTCGAAGTTAGATTTTACCAATATTATATATAGTCGTAGTAGGACGACTCTGTCTGCTCCCCAGGCTCTGGACGTCAGGCATTTGAGGAGGTCCAAGGTTTTCATGCATCGTCGTTTCAAGTCAGTTATGTGGAGTTGCAAAGTGACGGATTAACCAAAGATATGGCCTAAATATTTGTATGTTGCCACACATTGAATGGGATGATCCCCTAACGTTAGGTTTGGGGCCTTCTTCCTACACGCTCGTCTCTACAAACATGTAATGATCGTATTATGTCGGGGTTGCATGCCATTCCCGATTTGTTACTCCACCGAGAGAGGGCAGAGAGAGCCTGTATCGGAATTCTCCCCACCGAGTCCCTGGAGGGACTGGAGTAGAGAATGAGGAAGTCATCAACATACAGGGAGGCAGGAACTTAACCTCATTAGGTAGTTCGTCGACTATGTAATTAATTGCCATCGCAAAAAGCTTACATGATAAGATGCCGTTCGTTACTCTGATCGATCGGGAGTGGCTACTGCCAATTCGAACTTGGATTTCACTGTTCCTCAGGAAATTACAAAGAAAAATGGCCCGTGGTCCTCTCAGTGGGCAGTTGTGGGGGTTTCTTAATATTTCGTATCTCCCAACAGTATCATATGCTTTACATATATCAAAAACGATTATAATGGTTTGTAGCGTGGAAACCATGGCAGACCTAATGTCTCTCTCCAATTGCACCAGATTCTCAGTGGTACTCCTGTTGTTGTGGAAACCTGACTGTACTTTCGACTGCCAGCTCCCGTGCTTGAGGAACCACATGAGGCGAGTGTTAAGTATCTTTTAGAGGAGTTTGCACAAGTAGATCGTCAGCGAGATTGGCCGATAGCTGGTAACTTCTAATGAATCTCTACGTGGTTTTAATATTGGGATAATGATTGATTTTGTCTATTCCTGCGGGAATGTGCTATCCTGGAATATTTGGTTGTAAACGCGTAGTAACAGGTTAATTAGTGAATCGCCAGCAGAGCGGAGCATGGAGTGTGTAATTTCGTCACATCCCGGGGATCTTTCAGCTCTATGTTTCAAAGCGGATGTTAGTTCAGTTTTTGTGATCGGATTATAGTGAGAGAGGTTGCTCTTTGTATTGAAGTTCAAGGGTATTTTTTCTTGTACAGTTTTGAATATCATAGAGGTGCAGGTTCTACGATCGTCACTAGAGACAGCGGCAAAGGATTCTACCAAGACATCGGCAACCATAGTGGGGTCAGTCAATATTTGACCATTAACTCGAAGAGTAGGTAGTGGTGTAGGTGTGAATTGTCCTTATACTCTGGCCACTCTCTTTCATATGGTGGAGAGAAGAGCACGGGTGATGATGGAGGACGTGTAATTTTGCCACGATTCCTCTCTGCTCAGGGAAAAGACGCGCTTGTATCGTGCCCGAGCACGGTTGTAAGATATTTTGTTAATGTTGGAGTGGTCTCGCCGCAAGGCTCGGTTAGCCCTCCGGCGTGCTCGAAGTGCCGCCTTGCATTCAAAGTTCCACCAGGACCGGTGGTCTTCAGGGTTTACCATTTTTCTTTGGCTTTGATGCCCCGGCCGCATGTAGAATGATGGTTTTGATGACCACGACCATAGTTGTACCTTCAAAATTTTGGATTATGGACCTAATGCCTCCCAGTCAGCGTGTCTGACGTTGAGTTTTGGGTGATTTTGAACAAGTGTAGTTGCTCGGCTGGTTAGGCGGATTGAGTAATGGTTACTATCATATGGATGGTCTTGGACATCGAACTCGAAGTTCGATAAGCAGTCGGTAGAGCAGATTGATAGGTCAATCGTAGAATATGTACCGGTATGTTGCTGGTAGTGGGTGTATACGGGAAGAGAGGTGTCTAGGTGGGAGACATATATTGAGCAAACGGTATAAGGCTTGGGATGGAGATATATTTTGGCGGTGACAGCTTGCAGATTGATACGAAGCGCAATGGGTTCATATCTGTAAAAGGAACGTACAAGTATTGCAGCTCCACGTTCGCGTATATCGGGGTGAACACGCTTGGAGTGAATAACTTTCTATTGTGAAGGAGCATTGCAGTTTGAGTGAGTCTTCAGGGTTTCTTAGAAACAGATGTGCAGATAGGGCTTTCATCATTTAATAGTGTCTTCAGGTTGTTGAATTTGCTTTCGTAAGATTGAAGGTTCCAATTTCGGAAGCAAGCTATGATTTCAGTATATTTACTGCGGTCGTTATTAATCGAGTCAGGCTGAACTGGTTTGCTGAAAGCGGAGTTATTGATGATTGTAGTTCCTCATGGATCGGACTACCGGTGTTGGTGTTCTGGCTTTCCTTTGGTACGGCCAGAGGATCGCGTTGAAGAACGCAATCGATTAGGAGAAAGGTGAGGAGGCTGGGGCCCACGAGTTTGACTCCTCTTGGGTTTCGGGTTTGTCGGTTGGGTGGATGAATCGCTTGCACGCTCTAGCTTGGCTTCAGACTCTGTCTCCATGTATGTTCAGAGTCAGGTTGGGCTTTGTCAGAGATCCGGTGAGTTCCAGTCGTTTGAGGATAATTGCCCTGCTGTCTCGGTCCCGCATTATTGTCATGTCGGGCTCGCCGGCAGTAAATGGGGTGTAGGTACTTATTGAAGATTTTCTTTATCCGAAAACGCGTAAGTCTTATCCATTTTGGTATTGGTAGTGCGTTTTGAATGGGTTCTTTGGTTTTTGAGGGATTCAGGCATTTTTTTTTGGGGGGGATCCTTTGAGTCTTGGACGACAGGTTTGAAGGAGTATGACTGAGGAACTTTTGCATCATCTCGTTTTTTGGGGAGGGAGGTGTAGGGCGGTAATGTCAGCATCTTTTGTTGGAGGTGGTTGCAGGGGCTCGATGTCATTTGAGCCATGTGGTACTTTTGGGTGTGTAGATAACGAGAACCGGTCCACTAGACTCTGAACGGGACGAGGAGTTGGGGATTTTTCAGATATCAGGCCTGTTTGTCATGGTTCACTGTGTGATGTCATCGGCCGGAGGTCTCTCACTTAGAGATTGGGAAACGGGTGGTGCTACGTTTGAGGGAGTAGAGTCCAGATGGGCCTCTCGTAGGGTTGTTGGTCTATTGGGAAGGTTTTGGAGTTGTACGCTCATTCTGGGAGGGCCTGACTGTGACGACAGCATAGGAATTCCCTTCCTCCTTGTACCTGTCCAGGACTAGTAGTTTTGCTAGGGAGTAGGTCGTGCGGGATTTTATCATAGTGGTTAATACTTCCTTGCGGAAGATATACTGAGGGCAGGAAGGACTGGAGGCAGGGTGTCGTTGTTGGCAATTTACACGGGAGTGGTCATTCGAGCATGTATCCTCCCTGTGGTCCCTACCTCCAAAACATGCACAGATTATGGCATCCGTTGAAAGCCGGCATTTTGTTTTTGTATGCCCCAGCTTTTGGCATCAGGTGCTGCGGATAAGGCTTGGTTAGATACGGTTCATAATCTCAGGATGCCATTCAGTCAGTGTAATGACAGAGGGGAGTACTGATCTGTTGAAGATGAGGGTGAAGCGATTTGTCGGGATGATTTCGCTGTTTCTTCTTAATTTTACTCTTTCCACGCTTCTGACTCCTCGCTTATGACTGCTCGAAGAGCTTGTCTTCTGGTGTTGGGTCTTTGTTCTGGACACAACTGTGCCCTTAACGGTGTTGAGAAAACGGTGCTGGGATGCTGTCACGAGAAAGTTGCCCAAACGTGTGGTGTTGATCAAGCGGCGACCGTGGTCTTCTCGGTTAGTTTCTATTAGGAGTTCATTTTTTTCAGATAAGTTTAACTGATTTGAGTTGAACTAACTTGTTACGTAGGTCCTTTTGTACGGAAATAATCTCCACATCTTGCGACAGGTTTGGAGCCTGGGAAGTATGTGACAAAGAATGTCGGATAGGTTGGAATTTTATTTTCTTTATCGAGTTTCATTTGATCTTTAAATGAGAGTGGTTGGCGTCTTGGAAAGGAGTGCCGAGAATTTCTAGGTAATTTTTATGGTTTCAGCATCGCTGCTCGCATAGGCTCAATGTGGGTTTGGGAATTCGTAGGTGTAGTCGAAGGAGGCCCGGTTCGTGCCGAAGAAGAAGTCGTGGCTCCTGTGCTCGGCGGGCTGCGGGAGCTCTGGGGGTTGATGGGTTATCTACTTCGATCGGGAGACGTGGAGGTTCGGGGATGGCATGCATCCGTAGTCACATCATTGGCTGCCAGCACCGGCTCCGAAGCATTCAGGGCCAGTGTCGGTTCCCCCGGCCCTCCAGCGTCAGTGATGCACTAAGGGTCGGCAGCTGCGCAACCGCCAGCCCCTGGCTTCGTATTGTCGGACTCTTCTATATCGGAGTCCTAGCGTCTTGGTCATGTGACTGGTTGCTAAGTGAGGGATCAAGTACCCACGGATAGGTACGGTATGGACGGGGCAAGCCCCCAATAGGTTCGCCTCGTCCTGAGGAGTCGTAAGTGAACTAATATATACAGAACCATGTAGAGATAGGAATAAA
This sequence comes from Parhyale hawaiensis, assembly GCA_001587735.2. NCBI lineage: Eukaryota > Metazoa > Arthropoda > Malacostraca > Amphipoda > Hyalidae > Parhyale > Parhyale hawaiensis. The sequence continues at coordinate 1,555,381 of LQNS02278138.1, forward strand.
GTAAAACAGATAAAAGAAAAACCACGGCGCAATAGGCCGTGCGCTGTCGACGTTGGTTCTACCAAGACTTCAGATTGTGATGATGGAAAAATAAATGTAAATATCTCGGAAGTAACAAAGAGGGATGAGAACGTCAAGTAGATATACCAACGGTTCCACCACGGGAAGGTGTCCTATGGCTTGGCCAAAATTATAGTAATTGTATCCAAGGTATCAAATCCGAGTCGGTAGATGTTAAGCATCCCTTCACGATAGAAAACAAATTAGTTTATGCGTACCAGTAAACGCTTGGTAAAGGAGGTGATTCGTAAAATTTTGTTACTTCCTAAAAATCTTCCTTACAATACAAATGCTTTTCGTATTGTGGACTACCTACAAGCAACTGAGTCTCCTTAACATGCTGCTTAACACATTCCTAGAACGTGAAGTTCTACAAGTTCTGCGAGATGAGGGTTCAAATCTGGCTTCTCAAGCCACTACTGCGACAGACCTTCTAGTATGCCGAAGATGCCCTGATGGAAGTGCGTGTGCGACGGTCGCAATTGATTCTAAGACTGGCTTTCATAGCTGTGGATTGATCCACTCCTCAATGCAGGTTGTCGCAGGAGGGATGTTTAGAGCCTATGTATTCAGGTTACTTATCCGTCGGAAAGCTCGTCATCGTGTTTCACTAGCTGCTTGGCCTACAAACTCCTAAAGAGCATATTTTAATGTTATGCGTGTGAAAATATGACTTGCCTTGTTTGTTGGCCAGCCGGATATTTTGGAGCAGCTTACCCAGTCAGGAGTCACTCACACCACGTGTGAAGGACCCATATTATCTGTCTAGTGCATATTGACCAGCAGAAACTACCTAAAAGTACATAATGATACTCACATTATAAAAAAGTAACACTATAGCAATGGAACACGGCTCTACTAAAGGACACTACATACACATTTTTCGCTAGTAATTTTAATAACCATATCTGCTAATAATGCTAGAAAACTGTTAACATAGATATAATTACTTCGGATGTTTAGCCAGTACTTGGCTCTAGTTCCCATGAAATAAGGTGGCTACGACATGTTTTTTTCAGAAAGTAAGAAATCAAAGAAAATGATACACAGGAAATTTCATAATCAAAATCTCGAAGTTTTTATACACGAAAGACAAAACATACACCAATAAAGAAATCATAAGTCACACAACTTCACAATAAAGTACGTTCGAAACATTACTGTTCCTTTTCACAGAATGCTGTCTTGCGATTAACAAACACAACACGGGTGGTAAGTTTCTTCATAGAAAAAGGATTTCTGGCGACAAGTGCTGATTTGCTTCAGCTGTTATAACTATCATACATCTGCCAGCGTCGGAGGCAGCTGGTAGGACGCTAAGGCCTGTGAGAAGTACCAGCTAAAATTTGAACTTGACTCATTCTCCTATTCTCCTGTAGCGCATCCTAATTACATATCTGGATAGTCCCATCAAAAACGTCAGGCTACCCACAAGCAAAGAGAACCTAATATGTTGCGGAAGAAATGAAAAGCGGTATATAAGACACGGGTAGGTGAAATGGTCTTCATATCTGTGCTTTGAGGGTGACTGATTTTTTCTAAGAAGCACTTCGTTACAGCGAAAATCTAAGTTTCTTACAAGTAAAATTTCCCAACATCTAATATTGATAAATGTAACATGCAGATATATGGATGTACGAACTGAGTCTCAGGCAGAATTAGGTAGAATATATTGTAAATTACCCGTCGAGTATCCGAACAAGCCTTCAGTACATTGAAAATTTTGTGTTGAAGTGAAATCTGCCAAGTCAGTTAGCATTATTCAGTGGTGAAGCAGTTGGCCCGATATCTCGATCAATATATACAGCCTGCACACACTGTGTTGTCTACAGCCTGCCATAACACACAAAGTGTTATCTACGGCCAGCCCTAACACATAGTGTTCGTTGCAGCCTTACGTGACACACATAGTGTTGTCTATAGCCTGACGTAAATCACAGTGTTGTTTACGACCTACCCAAACACAAAGAATATTGTCTACAGCCTGTCCCAACACACAGAGTGTTGTCTAAAGACTACCATAACACACAAAGTGTTGTCTACAGCCTGCCCTAACACAGAGTGTTGTCTACAGCCTGACGTGACACCCAATTTTGTCTACAGCCTGCCCTAACACACAGACTGTTGCTCACGGCCAGCCCTAACACAAAGTGTTGTCTTCAGCCTTAAGTGACACACATAGTGTTGTCTAGAGCCTAACGTGACAACAGTGTTGTCTAAAGCCTATCTCAATAAACCCGTGATGTCTGCAGTGTGCCCTAACGTAGAGTATTCTCTACAGCCTGGCCTAACACAGAATGTTGTCTACAGCCTGCCATAACACACAAAGTGTTGTCTACGGCTAGCCCTAACAAAGTGTTGTCTACGGTTTTGCCATAACACACAAAGTGTTGTCTACGGCCAGCCCTAACACACAGTGTTGTCTACAGCCTACCATAACACACAAAGTGTTGTCTATAGCCTGCCGTGCCACACAGTGTTGTTTATAGCCTATCCTAACAAATGAGTGTTGTCTACAGCCTGCATTAACACACAGTGTTGTCTTCAGCCTGCCCTAACACACAGAGTGTTGTCTACAGCCCGATGTGATACGCAGTGTTGTCTACAGCCTACCCTATTTTTATTATCTAATACTAAGAATGACCGTCGTATGTTTATAAATATGTATATTTTTATGTTCGGTGTCACGCTCTTACCGAAATAGATAGGCGGAATTCAGCCCAGGTTGGAGGCTCTGGTTGTCCTCTCAAGCTCCATTGAAAGTAATAGGCCGAAAATAGGCCGGGTTGCAGAAGATGGTAAACGTATCTGAAGCAGGGACAGTTGAAATTCCAACAATGAAGACATTGCAGGCTTAGTCTGATTTGAACGAATATAGCTTCTCCATACATCGAATGCACTTCGAAGTATAGAGCTACCTCATGTCTGAATGCACTTCTTGCATTGCCGAAGTTGAAATCGTAGCATTGAAGATACTTGAAGCTTCCGTTATCACTCTCATGCTTCTTGATCCGTATTTTCTCCCCACAGATGATTTCGTTGCAGGAGCTATTCTTCCCACTTTGATGCAATTGGCAACGAAACCGACGAAACATAAGTTTCCACGGGCAGTAGACAATTATTTCTGCTAGTTTACTGTTTTCCTCTGACAAAGCAGTTTTCTCTTTATATGTCAAAATTTGAGCACCTCAAATGAACAGATATTTGATGTGAAAAGACGGTATCAACCGTATCTTTGCTACGGAGCGAACACATTGTATATAAAATGCTATTTTGTTTAAGTTTGCTGGAGTGTTTTACGCAAGATATGACTTCTGGCTGTCTATATAGAAGACCTAAGGATGACAGCACGACATAGGATCAATGAAGAAACGAAGAAAATTAAGAAGCAAATAAGAGAAGAGGAGATTCCGCACCGATCTAGAGGCATTAAGCAAACGTATAGGTTATTGCGTGAATTTTTCACGCACTTGTCCACTAGTTATTATAAGACAACACCTGGCTGGCGACATGGGAACGTAGAAGCACTATGAGGTTGATAAACCCCGACGTAACCAGTCCAGCGAGCAAAGAAAAAAAAAAACGCAAGAGAAGATCCGAGATCACAGAACAGCTCTGTGTACAGATCGCTCAAAGCTGTCAATACCTGTCCCAGCAAATACAGAGCCGTCAATACCATTACAAACATCCACACACAATGAAAAAACGAACGAGAATACGGTACTCGCCCGTACGGCATCGTAACGCTTTCAACGAATACTCAAGAAGAGCACCAGTACGCTGAGTTTACCTCACCCGAACAAATGACTCCGGAGGAAATTCAGACAGTGAATGACTAGGGCAATTATATATTTTGCACAGAAAGCAAATCCCGCCAACTCTGCCACGATGCCCTAGATCACAAGGCACAACACCATCAAGTGTGAACGCATACCGACGAAACACTTTACCAAGCAAACCCAGATGACACTCGGCAGCGCAGCTCCATACTACAGATCAGTATTCCAGAAAAGGAAGGGCATAGCAATTAAAGCAGCGACGTATCAGCTCTACCGAGCCAAATAACCCTCCAATCGCGTCTCATAAGAGCAATTTTCTGTGACGCTCGTGAGGCCACCGAACGAATGTGGGGCTCAAACGCACACTTTGGATCAAAATTGACACCACAGATTACCAAGTCATCAACCACGAAAAGTGACACCATTAAGTACGATGGCATGGAAAGAAGGTCTCACTGTACGTCACCTAGACACGAGCATGGTCTTAGTCTTGCCCGCATTAAGCCTCATCTCAGCTTCTAGAACAGCAGGAATCAATCACTTCCAAATAACGCTGAATGGAATCTAAGACATCTAACCTATCACCAAGCTTATGACAAACAGCCAGTATAGTAACATCATCAGCGTAACCAAGTAAATTATTAACCCATTTATTAGTAACCCTTTTTTAACCAACTTTTTATTAACCCTTTTATATAGATATATATACCAAAACTAACCAAAATATACCAAATTACAATTACGTCCGGGCATGATAGACATGTTTAACAGATTTCATAAAAGCTTCATGTGGAATTGTGGAAGATGCTCACAAGTTTCAACACAAACCCGAACATGCGTAGCATCTGATACAAACGAATCAGTGGGTGAAAGCCCGAAAACTGCGGGAGAAGAACCACTGCAGAAATATGCGGAAACCGGCGATCATGATGTGAAAGAAGTCAGTTATGAAATAACACAGAGCACTGTGCAGAAAAGAAGTAGCTCTGGAGGGGACTGGATATCCAAAAACGAAAAGAAACCATGAATCTGCAAGTACTATGCCAAAAACCAATGTAAATATGGAATTTCAGGCAGAGGATTCAAATTTTTCCACCCAAAGAGCTGCCCTACGTTCATGAAATACGGCAGACATGGTTGCAACTCAAAACGAGAATGTAATTTCTTTCATCCCTGGCTGTGCCAAGAATCATTCAGAAACGGCACGCGTTTTCATACCACATGTCCTGAAATAAATCTGAAAGGAACCATTCGAACGGCTCCAACTGCCCATCATAGGCACACCCACGCTGAACGAGGGGAAAATTCGGGAAGACAATGGCAAAACTCCAATCGCATACAAACTCACAAGTACGGAGAAAATAACCACCAGTACAACGTGTTAAGAGATATTGTCACAACTGACCTTGATAAAAGTGTGTAAAATCAAGATGTGAGGAGAGATTTATAAAATATGCACATTTTTTTACAAACACTGTTCGAGAAAATTTCGTCCATGGAGACTTATATGGAAAACGATGCAGCATGGGGGCCAAGAGCACCTTGGATTTTCCACCAAACGTTGAAAAACCTAGACAACTGTGGGGGTAGGATCCTGGAACAACTCATCAACTGAAAACGCAAATAGCCAAAAAGAGAATAAACAGCAGGAATTGAAATCAAATAAAAATCAAGTACTTAGCAAAATCCACGTCATAAACATACAAGGCCTGTTAACGAAAAATTGCAGAAAACATATGGTACTGCGGGATATAATAAATGATGCAGGTTCTAAACTGATTGCCGTTACTGAGACCCATCTAGATGATGCAGTCAACGATGCAGAAGTCAAAATAGAAAACTACAGATTGCATTGGAGTGACCGCAGAGATAGGAAGTTAGTAGTGTTGCATTTTACGTAAGAGATCACCTTGGTTCACAAAAATCAGCCACTAGAGATGAAAAATATCAGGCTCTCTCTCTGGGGCACATTGTGGAAAATTTTTCACTGACCCACATGACCTTGTCATCTACGAAAAATGAAAATGTCTTAGATCTTTTCTTCGTAGGTAACGCACAATTGATTAAGAATATTGAAATCCACGATACAACATTATCTGATCATAAGCTTGTTGAAATAACGACTCAGCTTTGCGAACACGATTCCCATAGACCGCAGAAAAATTCTCAAATAAACTCCATCTCCAGTCTACGGGACTTGAACGTACACGATGAAGATATAAATTGGGACGGCTTGGATGCAGAACTTCAGTCAGTAAACTGGGACGAACTTATGTATAAATAACGCAATAGAAAGTGAAAGCATCAATGAGACACTCGAAAACATTTTATTAGAAGAGTGCATGAAGTACCTTAGGCCGGTAAAGAGGAAATTTTTATAAAAATTGACACCACAAATTCCGTAAAAGACTACCTAAGAAACGAGCAAAACTTATCAACTAGCAGCAATCGACGAAATTACTACAACGCAAATCCGAGTGCAAAAGGAAGCTAGATGAAACAGAACAACAGCTTGCAAGCTCACACGATGAAGAAAAACCATAAAAAGAAAAGAAAGCCATCGAAAAAATTAAAAGTAATATCAAATAGTTTTTTCCCTATGCATCGCATCATTCCTCGATAAAATAAAAAATCGGGCCGCTGGTGAATGATCCAGGATCGATTGTTGAGGATGACCAGGAAATGAGCGAAATACTAAACCGCCAAAATCAAAAAGTCTTTAGTGATAATATTCAAAATCCTGAAATCCCAAGAATTGATTTAACTACAAACTACCTAACGGACTTCGAGTTCACAAAACTAAGCATTGAACTAACCATTGATAAACCTAGCGGCAGCAGTGCGGCGGTACCAGATGATGTGGCTGCAAAAATCATTAATATGTGCAAGCTAAGCATCTCTTACCCTCTATACCTTATGTGGCGGAAATCAATGGATGATGGAGAAATTCATCTCACCTTCAAGCACGCAATTATTTCACCTATTCCTAAAGCTGAAATTATAAACCTGTCTCCCTAACTAGCCACGTAGTGAAGACGTTTGAAAAGGTCTTTAGGAAATACCTGGTCCACCATATAGAATGCAATAAGCTGCTTACATCAAATCAACATGGCTTTCGCCATAAACGTTCAACTACTTCGCAGCTGCTTTAGCAATATGACTCTAGTCTCGACCTACTATAACAAGGCAAAAGTGTGGCCGTAATATATTTAGATTTTGCCAAATCATTCGATACAGTAGACCATGGAATACTGCTACTCAAACTCTTCAACATAGGCATCCGTGGAAATATCTTAGATGGATCGAAGCTTCTCTGACAAACCGAACCCAAAGTGTAATTTTAAATAATAAAGTGTCTAGATGACAGCCGGTACTCAGCGGAGTCCAAAAAGGCACCGTGCTTGGTCCAATACTCTTCGTTATCATGATAAATGATATGGGATACCAATGCAAGTTTGCCGTTCCCTCATCGTTCCCTGATGGCACACGGGTATTAGCAGCTGTAGAATCAACGGCGGACGTAAGGAATGTGCAACTAGACCTAACCAACATCTTTCACTGGACATCGGTTAACAACATGACTTCCAACGAATCAAAATTTGAACTTTTACGATACGGAAAAAACTTCTCCCTTACTGAACCCACGTCCTACACGACGAGAAATGGGAGCGAAATCGAGAGAAAACAAATTTTAAGGGATCTTTGGCTGTGAATACAAGATAATGCCACTTTTGAAGATCATGTGGCTCGAGTTGTTACCGTAGGCAAGAAGTTGAGCGGATGGGTGCTTCAAACATTCTCTTCGCGAGAGGCAGACACAATGCTCACCTTTAAGGAAACAACTGATACTGACGAGGATTGATTACTGATCACCTCTTTGGATGCTAAGCAAACGGAAAGACTTAGAGCGTCTCGAGGCTATCCAGAGATCGTTCGCTGCCAAAATCCGAGGCATGAAAGCTTTAAACTATCACAAAAGACTAGCTCAACTTCAAAAGTACTCAATTCAAAGGAGATTCGACGGCTTGCCGATCATATATATTTGGAAAATTCTAGAATTCTAGAAGGAATTACTGTCAATGTCAATGGGCGAATCCAGGCCAGAATCTCAAACCGCATTGGTCGTACTCTTGAGGTGTGCATTCCGATCAGAACTGGTGGTGATGCTATAGCCACAAAGTATTCTAATAGTTTCGTAGTCCGCGGGGCTAGATTATTCAACAAAATGCCTCGTCACATTCGAAATGTCACCGGTACAGAGACTGCGAAATTTAAACACTTACTAGACGCATGCTTAGTTAAAGTGCCAGATAAACCTGATGTAAGCGACTACGTGTACTGGGGGGATAACTCGCTGTTAGCCACCCCACTGGTCACGAAGTGCAGCATCACCTCTGCACAAGATGGGCGGCGTGACTAACGTCGCCTGGACCTCGTCCGAAGAATAATCAGAGGTAAAGGTTCAATTACTCGATGCGTTGCCTTTTTTTGGCTGCTCAATAGCATTGTTGAGTGTTGATAAAGTACAAAAAGTAGGCAATATGTAGCGCTAGGATGGTGGCACGCCTAGGTATCAGCAATCTCATGCACTGGTGCGTGTGGCTCTGTTTCTCTTTAACTTTTCTATTGCAATTTTTCAGTGCGTAGTAGGTAAATAGTCTATGTCTATTACACATTTGTTGTTATTTTAATGTTGTTGACATGTTTGAACATATTCTTTGCTGAAAATTTATGTAATTTTTGGTCCACAATTTTGTCAAGCTGCCCAATTATGGTAAATATTACGAGTATGATTTAACTAAAAAAAAAAATTGGTGAATTAAGTTATTTACAACGGTTATAAGGCTGGCCGTTATCTACACATAATGCTAATGCGACAAAGAAAGCTTGGAAAAGGGCGCCAGTTACTTATGTGCGGTATGACTCGCACGTAGCAGTAATCTGAAGGTTTTGACATTGACTTCAAGGTCACATGTTCAAACCTCCCTACGGTATCCAAGTTCTTCGCGGCGCTTGACGTGATCAGTCAGTATCCGATTTACATACTACAGTGGGCCTACTGTCCTTTATCAACAATGAGGTTGGTGGGGCCTTAGATCGCCGCATGGAGCCTTCCGCCACTGGCACAATTGCTTTAGAGAAACTGTGGTCTCAGCAGCCCTATACTCCACTAGGGCCTATCTCTCTATATGTGCACTGAGCAGCACAATTAAGTGCGTGTGGGTGCCCAATTGGGGATACCGTCCAGTAGACTTCACCTTTACCTTCAAGAGACCATTGACCGACACCCTTGGGATTAGAGGCTCAGTCTAAAGGAAAATGTGCCTTTTACCCACAGGGTATGTCTGGCTTCAAATGTGCGAATTGTGATTAATTCTTGTGCCTAAAAATAAACAATCTTGATTCGTTGATTAGCCAAGAAGTGAACCTGCACCATTTCTGTGATTGCGTTGGATCCCAGGCGCATCTTAGAGTTACACCGGAACCTATTCGAAGACTTTTTTTGGTTGGCATGAAACAATCAAAAGATTTTTAGTTGATCCAGGAACAAAATGTGCATTTTTTTATTTTTCCAGCATTCGTTGTAGCTATTTCATCTTGTCGATAGAAAGAAGTAAGTTTTATATTTATTATATTATTTATTAAAACATAACGATACAATCGGCCGGTATGTATGTCAACCTTACTACTTTATTAGGGCAGCTACCCTGATATGTCAGCTCGACAATATTGTAGACTCGTAACTCGATAAATATACCAGTTACGAAAAAACTTCGTCGAAAAAAGTTGTTTGTCTATTCAAGAAATAAAGGAATTTTTCATGAAAATTTCTATCAAATTTTTACTGGTAGCCATGAAAGGGTTAACAAGATCAAATAGTTTTGCTGTATATACGATGAACATCAAGGGGCCCTGAACACTAACCTATGGGACACCAAAAACGACGGCCAAAAACTCATTCCTCTGGCCAACAACACATTGACGTCTGTCGGATGAAATCTGACTAATTGCCACGAAAACTGAACCACCAATATATATCGATCTTACAGTAGCTTATGAAGCAAACCAAGGTGATTCACGCTATCATAAGCAGCACTGAAGTCAAGCTGTACCAACCTTACCTCATGACCCTATCGAGAACCAACTGCAACACATCAGAAATGTGAAGCAGAGTATCACAACTTCCCAAGCTCTTACGAAACTCGCATTGTGTTGGGAGGAGGGAGGAAATCCTGCTTTTCAAGAAAGTGACCAAACCTTGACGCAACCAACCTATCATGATCTTTCGAAAAAACGGTTGTGATCGAGATGGGGGTCTATAGTCGGGGGTTCGAGATGAGATAGAGCTCTTCGGAACGGGCGTCACTTGAGCGACATGCCAGTATTCCGGAAAAGAGCCCAGCCGTAACATCCGACGGGAAGCAGAGGCATGCGGGGCTGCAAGCGCACCAGCCACTCTCCGAAGAAAGAGAAGAAACATACCCGATGGATCAGTACCCCCATAGGGGTCCAGGTCAAGAAGAAGGCGGTGCACTTCAGATGACCTGAAAGTAAAACAGGAGAAACTCGGCTCGGGATCAGATGCTAAAGGAATGCGAACCCGGTCCCGGTTCTGTTCCCCATCAAAGTAGTGCAACAAAAAGTCGACTTTGGCAACGGGGTACGTAACAAAATCACCATCAGCACCAATTAAAGGAGAGACAGAAGAGCTCACACCAAGCACAGTGCTCTTCGAGATGGACCCCCACATATGTGCGCTAACAGACAAAGCAAACAACTCACTCGACATCAAATTGTGCTTCTTCTCTGCTTCCTCATAAGTAGTACGCCAGCGAACATATGCCTCTGTCATCAACTGGTGCGTCCTCCAACAGACATCATCAATTCAGGGCTCATCGTCTGTTTCGACCGTACCGAAGCGGGAAGGCACATAGGCGTCTACCATGTCAAATAAAAGCCGGTCCAAAGTATATTCAGCTTCAGGAGACTCCATCACAACACCCCGAAGTAGCGCAAGGATGACGCCGAGACGGCGCCCTAATTCACTCTGGACTTCAAAAATATTTCACGCCCAACAGTGACTCTGGGGATCCGCTGACGGACTTGCAGCGTCGCAGAGAGGGCACCATGGTCCGAGGAACCAGTGGAGACGCCGCTGACATTCCAACCAAACCAGGAGCATCAGTCATCAGTAGGAAAAGAACACTTCCCATCAAATGAGTGGGACCCTGAATCAACTTCTCACAACTAGAGGCACTAGCAAAAACGACGGCTACATGGCCATGACAGTCGGTCCTCTCGGAGCCTAACAATTGCACATGGTGACAATTAAAATCACCCATAACGAAAAAAGCTGAATGTCTATCCCATGATTGAATCCTAGAAATTGCATCTAAAAGACCAAAAAAAGACCATATTTTCAACAAACAGGCTGCGATACACTGAAAACAAATAAGAGTTCCTGAATGAGCCACAGACTCGAAGCACCATCAGCTCACAACATGGACACGACACAACAACACCCTTTCGATCGTAAGCAGTAAGACCCTAAAATCCAGGCCATGAGCCTCATAACCGCAGCATATGCCTTTCATAGTTCCGGATCATCAGCTCAGAAATATGACGATGAGTTAAATGAGCATCTCCGAACACCAGATCATAACTGGAAGAGGGTACGGCGAGCTCAGCCAGATTATCATAGCGACTCCGAACATTAGTGAATAAGATGCGGCAGAAGCGAGATCCTGAACCACTAGGACTGGTGTTTACTTCAACATCGAATAGCAAACTATCAGGCAAGCAAAAAAAAATAAATAAAAAAACAAACTTTATAAGCAAAGGATATTATCTAAAATGCTAGTGGCCCGTGCCGTCATTATAAATGACGGCAAAAAATGAACACTTCACCAAAAAATTCCCACCGTCTTTTGGGCTTCCTCATTTTTCCCCTATCTAATACTGAAGAAAAAGATTCCAAGGTACCCAACTTTTTTTTCACCTTTTGAAATCTGAATTTTCTCCTATGTTATTAGTTCTATTTTTCCCCTATCTAATACTGAAGAAATATATTGCAAGGTGCCCCACTTTTTTTTACATTTTAAAATCTGAATTTTCTCCTATTTTATTCCCATAGAGCGTGACAGGTAAGATATAATTATATAAATAAATAAAAACACGACGTGAATTATTATATAGTACTGACAAGAGAAAACAAATCGACAGTCACGATAGCTACAAAAGCGGCCAGCTATCCACGCGCTCCAAACCCTGGCATCACCATTACGGGCTTCGACCGAAAAGAGGGAGAAGAGAAAGGAAAGGAAAAGAGCATCAGGTAGTACTACCTGATGGAAGAGCGAGAAGAGCAGACTGCGGAAGACTGAGTACCCAGCTATGGCACCAGCCTGTTCATCTCTTCTCAAGATCACCTCAGCAAGAACTGCCGTAATCTGTAATATCCTCTTCAGAGATGGCCCTCGGGACCCTTGGGTTTGTGAGGCGCAAATATATCCAAGCAGGCAGAGGGCTCGCCAGAATAACCCCCCTGTATAGAGAGTGGTCTACAGCTTGCCCTAACACACAGAGTGTTGTCTACAGCCTGACGTGACACACAGTGTTGTCTACAGCCTGCCCTAACACACAGAGTGTTGTCTTCAGCCCGACGTGACACACAGTAATGTCTATAGCCTGTCTTAACACACAGAGTGTTGTCTGCAGCCCGATGCAACACACAGTGTTGTTTACAGCCCGATGCAACACACAGTGTTGTTTACAGCCCGATGTGACACACAGTGTTTTCTACAGCCGGCTCTAACGCACAGAGGGTCTACAGCCTGACGTGACACGTGAAGGCGAAGGAATTCTCACACGGTGCGTCAGCCAACGCGTAGCCTCCAGTGGACCGCCAGACCCGACTGCAAGCTTGGGACTGTCCCTCACCATTGGGTTGGGTATGAAACCACTCTCCTGAGCCATAGTCCCCGGGATACCGGCCGCTGTACAGCCACTTCCAAGTGCCGTCCTGCTTGGTCACTCCTACCCAGAAATCAGCTACATCTGTTGGAATTTGAAACATGAGCACATAGTTGCATTCAATAACGCGTTTAAAAATATAAAAGATTATTCGAATGTTATAAATACGTAGAAATACCGATTCTCAGTTCTTCCAGACTCCTCAACGCCCTCTCTCACACCCGTCCCATTTTCAGCAGGTGTGGTTATACGAACAAGCTGCACGGAACTCTTGAATATCGCTACTTGTTGAGCAAACTCAACTGACGGCTCACATTTCACACGTTTTAGGCCAACTCAGTTTTTTTTTTGTGAGGGCCACACTAAACATTTAGATGACAAGTTTAGAAAATTAGTTTTTTTGACTAGCATGCGTACAGTCATATCATCAGCCATTCAGTTATACTTTCTGTGTTGCGATGAGTCGCTGAAAACGCGTTGAAAACGATATACAGTCGCCTTTTTTCTAATACAATGAGATATTGCCAGTAACTTCGAAGAAGTTTTTCGGGCGAGTATGCTGAACGTAGGTCGGACCGGATTCATGAATGTAATTTTTGACAATTATTTCCTCTAGACCCCAGCTGGGGAGAACCCGCACTCCATGGAAGAAACTACACATGAAAATGTGGTATTTGCATATTTATATCCGCTACGGATGATATGTTTCAGTTGAATATGTCTGACTGCCTATTTGTCTCTTAATCTGTCCTTGTTGACTGAAAAGCTATGAAGGGATCTTTTAAAAATTTACAGAGATCGTTAGGCATGTTAAGAGAAACAAATAGATCCGTTCAGCGTATTTTTTGTCAGTATTTTCTTTTAGCCAGGTAGCAAAAATTGTTACGTTGATATTAGAATAATGTTATGATATGACATTAGATAATAGTATTCCCAATGTGGAAATGGCATTATTTTTTACAAGATTATTTCAAAGTTAGGATGACCTATTTCTGAAATAAAAAAATAATATTGAAACGATGTTTCTAACAGTATTTTAGTATTTATCAAATATCTTCTGCTAATAATTCAAATATAGTTATTCTGTAATATTACAGTAAAATTGAAATGATGTTCCATGACACCTTATTTATATTGTTTTAATATTTCGATGTCCATGTTATTTTTTTATTATTTAACAACTATTAACCAGTTCTTGATCCTGGTTGTGTGCCAGACAGCGAGAGCGGTCTTCCCGACAGGTTACCCACCAAGGCTCAACCCGTCCTTCGAGAAAACCGTGGCACGAGAAGTTTAGGAAAAACGCAAGTCATTCGCCAGTTTTATCTCGGACCGTATTTGCAAAATCAGATTGGACCTTACGCATCAAACAACGGATGATCAGATAGATTATATTTGTTTACTTCTAGACATTACAGTAGGTTTGCACACATACTGATGTAAATTATTTTCATGCAATACTTCTGAAAATTACACATTCGAAGATTTATCTCTCCTATACAGTGGACAACATTATACACTAAAAAAAACTGTAATGCGAATTCAAGCGGTGACTAAAAAAACATTGAAGAGAAATTCTAAAGAAGTATAATTTATTTGTTAGTTTAAAACATAATTTCAATATTTGTTCAATATTTTTTAGTGTTGAAGAAGTATGTATAATTTGTTGGTTTAAAACATCAATTTAACATTTGGAAGAATGTTAAATTAACATTTTTTTAACGATATATTTATATGAGGAGATACTATTGATGAGCAGCATTATTATAACATTATCATTATTATAATATAATCATAATATACGATATAAACACAACAAAGATATATTACGTTGTCCTTCAAAAATAACATGATAATAACATACCAGAAATAATATGTTGCACGAAAATATTGCTTTCAATGGTATAATAATATTAATATATTATATAATTGCTACCTGGGTGTCATATATAAAAAAAATTAAATGGATTTTGATGTAATTCACATGAGTTGCTGGGTACTTCACGAAGGGTAAATAACACTTTTCAATGATGATCCAATACATCGTTTATTTGTTTTATCTCTGTGTTTGGTTTCACGTATGTTACGAAAATAGGTAACTAAAAAAAAATTTCGAAGGGATCATTATGATATTTAGAGGAATTGTTTTAATTGATATTGCATACATGATCCAGTTTTGGTAATGATCGGTTGGACTGTTTGCGCGCTTGACGAATGCTTGTCAGTAAGATAATTCAAAAAGTTATAAACAATCTTCAAATCAATTTCAAAAGCTGTTATAACTGTCAAAATACACAGTGATCAGCTTTTAGTGCAGTTAAAGGCTACAATAGTGTCGGAAACCTTTTTGAAGCATTTATTAACATTGCTTTCCATTGCGGAAGTATGCGGTGTCAGTGCTCTAGTTAATTAAGTCGCTATATCGTGATGGTCATGGGTTTTCACCTTATTTTAACTCGACCTCGTTGGTACAAATCAAGCCCTATATTATCAAGGGCTGCATCTCTACAGCCCCTACTGAGGATCCGCCACCACAGTAAAAAAAATCTTTCATTGCTGTACCGATGACAATAATTTCAAGGGATTTTGGCAAGGCGTGAGTACCGCTTTCAATGCTCGAGTCAGACTTATTCGACATAGCACAGGAGTCGGAATTTCATTACTCTCTCTAAACATCTCAGCTACATTATTTGCCCCCAGTTCTCGATCTACAAATTAAAAAGATAGTTAACAAAGCACAGGAGAAGCGATTTTTTGCTTTGCCATAATCGCAGAATCTTTTTCCAGCTTACACTCTTCTTTTTATGAAGTAGTTTTTGCTTGGGATTGAAAATGTTACGGTACTAAGAGCATTTTACGACTTATGTAGGATACGCAGCCAGAATTCAATTAAATTATTTGCTGATTCACTGCATGATAATATCAATTGATTTTTTCGCATGTCATCTGATCGAAGGGATGAAGGAGTGTTCTGCTCAGTTGAACAAAAAAAAAAAAAGATCACTTATTGCTCATGGCAATTTGAGTGGGCGACTGTAGCATATTCTTCAAAACCATAGCAGTAGTAGCTAAAGTATTATCAATTAAGAAGAACTATCTGAAAAATTCTTCGTTTTTATTATATACACAGCAGTTACTCAAGTGCTTAATAATATACAATAGAACTGATGACACTAGCTCAGCACTTCGTGTAGATGGCTTACCAAACTTGTGCCCCTAACCAAACTTTTTAACCTAACCAATCCTATCATGGCGTGTTGATCGTTTCTCAATACAGTAGAACCCGCTTAAGTCGTCACCTCTCAAGTCGGAAACCCGGTTAAGTCGTACACTAACAGAAAAGTACGACTTAACATTTGTAAATGTCGACTTAACCGAATTTCGGATAAGTCGACAAAGTATCGAGTNGTAGCTCTACATAGCTGATTCCCAAGCTTGGATGACGCAATAATTGTCGGGGTGATGAAATACATATTGCGAGGAAAATTCACATTATCTACTGATAATATATCCATTATAAATCTGTTAGTGTCCATAATGAAGATATTTCAACGAAATGTAGTACATAATGAAATGTAGTACATTTAGTAGATAATCATTAATGATAAATATGTTCATGATATGCGCGTACGTATGTATTCCACCACCCTATAGCATTGAACTCCACGCGCCCGCTGCTATGTATTCAGTCTTTGCCTCGCTGTGTTCGTTAGAGGTATAAATAATTAGGCTATAAATAATTTATGCGTACCGTAAGTTTACACGTTGCACGATCTCCTTATGTAGCTATTACACATACATATAGCTATATAAGTATGTATATGTTTGAACTGTTGAATTCTGGTGCTTAATACGTAGTATGTACTTACGTATGCTTAGAAGGAAGTAATACAGTACTGTACTAATACTTAGAATGGGATACAATCAAGTAGTACATAGCTTTAAGTCGGACTTGTATACGACTTAACAGGTTATTAATACGACATAGCCGAGTTATCGGTTAAGTCGTACTATCGGTTAACTCGACAGGCCTCCGCCCCGATGGTGTCGACTTAAGCGGGTTCTACTGTAGTGTAGATTGCCTACTAAACCGGCACCGCAATGGTTTGGTCACGAGACGAAAGTACTACTCGAATTACAACGACATAGATCCCTCGCGCTAGAAGCATGAAAGAAACGAAACGTTTATTTGGCTTGGCGTGAAGCATACATTCAGTTTTTTTTGTGCCATAAGAATTCAATTTAGTCGACTAACTTGTCAACATGTGACTTTTCAATTGAATCAGTCATTAAGTCATTAAACAGTTAACCGAACATATGACAGTACATAAGGATAAACGCATAAGTACACTGTCATATTACAGCAAAACACAACTAACAGTAGCAGCGGGCGTTCATACTGCACGGTAGTGCTGAGGGTTCCGGGAACGATCCCCAGGCCAGGCGCAGTCTTTCTCAGGGGCGATTGGCGAGCTGAATCAGCAAATTTTATTGGTGCGTATTGCTATCGTGAGGTACTTTCCTTAGTGTAAAGGGGGGCACCGGCCTGTTCAACAGTCAGGGTACGGTGTAGTGGAAGATTGACATTTAACTGGATTCTCATCAAGCGGACTAAAGGCATGTTCGATTCGGCACCGAAATTCAGCCCCCAAGGCATAGCTTGTTCAAATCTCCAATCAGAAGTTCGGCTTTGCCTCGTTGAATCGTGTTGCAAGTGTTAGAAGCAAGGCGAATGCGTTGAAGCTACTGAAAAATCCAGCTCACGGAGCAAAGTTGAGTTCCAAGAAGTCCCAAAGGGTAATAGATTATGGGTCAATGTTTGAAGCTCAATTTACTGGATAGGAACCAGCCCAACTGCTCTAAATTTTGGACAAACCAAGGCTCGAGGACTTAATGTCGATACCCAATCGAAGGAGCCATAAGTTTACTGATCGTTCAACTAGAGTAATGTATAAAAACCTTAAAGTGAAGAGCAATACTTGTACAGAGGGAGCACAAGAGGTGAGACATTGATGCGGAGAAGAGCGCTATTACCACACACAAAACTGATGTAAAAAAAAAGTCTTACGAGAAGCTCAAGTAATATGCTACTGAATATTCTCCCAATGTTTGGTTTCTGATAAAAAAAACACACCCAGGGTTGGGAGAGCTTGGCCCCTGCACTCCTGCAACACCAATAATTGGAGAGAAATGCTATGCAAGTAGTCAGCCCGACGCCCACCGCTTGGTTTCATTCCTCCTGCATTGCATCAAACACTTGGTCACAATAAAATCCGGCTCCAAAACTGGTAAAAGAGCGAACTGCATCAACTGAAGCAGAATATTTACTGCTGGTCGTAGCGTTGTTAATGAGACACTGTATTTCTTTCGCTTGTAACACGAAAATCAAGGGGTAAGAACACTTCTACTTTGAGACGGGCGCCCATACCCATCGTTGAAGGGACGCCATATCAACTACGTACAAGTAACTTCAACTTGAGAACCAGCAATGATAGATACACTGTGCATTCAGAAACGTAAGCTCGCGTCATTAAACAGCTAACCCAAATGGTGGACGTTTTCGAATTTTAATCTTTTTTTGGCATGTGCCAAAATAACAACCTTTCGCTGACTGAAAATGGTGCGATACAGACATCTTGGCTCTACCATAACCCGACTTCCTTTTCCGTAAACAAAATACGGCTAATCCCAAGGAGCTTTAACAGAGAGAAGGGAGCATGGAAACTGTACGCCAGTCAAACCGGTGTTCTAACTATTCCGGTGTAGCTGAGTACTTGCGGAGCTGTTCTCAAAAAAACTATTTTACAAACGGTATACATAGTGTAAGCAAATGACGTATATATTCCGCATGGTAGGCCCGTAAACTTTATTTTCTCTTATTGCTTTCTTTGCTCAGCCACAACGCCGCAGCCGCTGCAGCCTTTCCACGCATACGCGTCGTAGTAAATAAATCTTTGTATTCACCGATTCATGCCTGGACATGCGCACAGATCAAAAATTTATTTATTTTTTCCAATGAAATACCCAGAAAACTTGCATGAAATCGAATACAGCATTGCAACACACATGTAAAGCTTCACCAGTCAGCCAGACTTCAGCCATGCCGGAAACGGGAGCTTAAACGTTGAGGCTCAACGCTCCCTTCTTTCTAATCAACCCCCTTGGCCCATCGTATGCCGCCAGCCGAGACCTGCTACCCACTGTGGTACTCTCTGTACAATTTTTGTAGTGTGGACTTGGAGACACTTGAATGAATCAAAGCAGGTTCTTTCAAAGCGTTGTATTATTATTCGGCAAGTTACACAGACTTTATCGATGTAGGTCAAAGCGGTTCCAGGAGCGAAGAGAGCGGTGTGCTTCTAGGACGGGTAACGGAGTAAAGAACCCCGATGGTAGAGCGGCTTGAGCATAAATAGGAATTCAAATATGAAAGTTAAACGTTAGGGAGAACTTTCTTTCCATTAAGCAATTTGACAAGGTAAGTTTGCAACAATATGCAATTGCAAGAGGATCCGGCACGAACCACGCGTAAGTTCGAAAAGCTTACGACACAAGGCACAGTTAGGACTTTACCTGAGGCTCAGCTTTCCAGCCTATCTCCAATAGATATTCCGAGATCGACAAAAAAAAAAAACGCATTTAGACTGTCATACTTAATATCAACAAGCGTTTTAGCGAAGCATTTTTAGACTGGTACAGCCTTTACAGGAGTAGGTCAGGAATATTAAAAACATCTGGTGCCTAGAGACAAGGGTAGTAAAGTACGAAACTTTCAGATATCGCAGTCTGGCTGTAGAAGTAGACTAAGAGAATAGTGCAAGGAAGGAACAGTCTCCACTGCTAAGTATTGTACCCTCTTTAACGTTCTACACCCACTCACCCGCAGCCTTGTCCCACAAGTAGTCCCGGTAGGCAGCAAAGTCGGCAGAGGTGTCGGCGGTGAAGAGGTCGGCCCCGAGGTCGAAGCAGAATTTCCTAGCGCTGCACCAGAAGCGGGGCTGGCGGACGATGTAGAGACACCCAGCCGGAGTACTGGTAAAGGGGCTCTCGCACGTTGTCAGCTGGTCTGCACCTACAGAAATGTACAATACGGAGATTGTTTCCTTCTTACGTCGATGAAATAAATTTTTGTTCATATTCTCGATAAAAGCTTCTACCCTAAGATGCTAATAATTTAATTGTAGTCGACCTTTACAAAAGAAATGAAGTTGAGTTTTACAGTTTATTGCATACATTGTCAAAAAATCACACGCCCTTGGGGAGTAGAAGTTGACAGCCAGGTTGCACTGGCCATTCACTCGCTGCATAACCCAGGCGTCACATAGTTTTGGCTCGGCGTCATCCAGATACCGCATAGTGCAGCGCCGTTACCACGCAAGCATCGCAAAGTGCGAGAGATTCTGCTAGCATCGCAAAATTGAAAGATCGCACAGGACAGACCTGGCACCATTCAGGCACTTTATTACACACGCGTTGTATGTCACGCAGCCTATATCTGAAACAGAGAACGAAACTGATTGTAAAAAAATAATTCAATAAAACAACGGAGAAGAAATAGAGACAACACTTTTTCATTGGTTGCAGCTGAGTTGCTCATATGCTTACGATGACGGCACAAAATTGCCTAGCAGTAGGCACGAAAAAGAGATGAGCATTCTAGCTCGAACCTTTGTTGTGGAGTGAAACCCATATTTCGTTTCAGTGTCTTGCAGAAAACTTTTTGTTGGTTCTTTATCAAGCCGTTAAGGTTCGCTCTAAATATAAATTCCGGTTTCGTATCGTTGATACGCCACGATCACATCTTAATTATTTTTTTTTTATTGGAGAGCTATTCCATCAAACACTGCAATTAATTTTCACACATATAATGGTTGCAACGAATTCCTCGACTTTCTCACATGTCTTCGTTACGCTACAACAGATTGTGACTACTCCAACATGACACGCACCGTCAGATTCCTGATTCTGCCAGCGGAGGCCATTGAACTGTTAGTAATCTAACATTTTCTAGAGGATAAATGTATCAAAGTTTACTTCTTCAATGCAATAGAAGGGTTAATGAGCATTGTATTGATACTGGTAGACCCGTGAGTGGAGTACTCATGCAGTAATCAATAGGTTTGCACAATGGAGACCGGTGCGAATTCTTCTTTTCTACAGTGGGCAGTAGCACATACCTTTCTCGGTGCTACCTCTGCCGAGAAAGTCATGTTTTCACCGTGTTTGTCTGTCTGTCGCTTTGTCCGTTTGTTTACCTCTCTGTCTGTCACCAAAATAACTCAAAAAGTTATGAACCGATTTGGACAAAATTTACTGAGATTGTTCGGTATGTTAGGAGGAACATTTGATTACCTTTTCGTGAAGATTTGTTCATCCGTTTGTTTGTTAGTTTGTCTGCCTCATTTTTCTCAATTTCATAGCTGAAAAAATTATGGATGGATTTTTATCAAATTAACATGAGTTGTTTGGTATACAACAAAAGGGAAATAGCCAAATTATGTAATAATCCGTTAGTTAGTTCGTTTTTCACTGTTCTTAATATTATGCTTGTTAGCATAATAACTCAAAACATAATGAATGGATCTTTATGATATTTATAGAGGTTGTTAGCAGTGTCAAAAGACATAAATTGTTACATTTTGGTGCATGTCGGTTTGTTCGTTTGATGTTTGACTTATGTTTGTCATAACGTTTGTTAGCAGTATAACTCAAAAAGTTATGAACGGATTTTCAACAATATTGCACAAGCTGTTATTACTATCGAAAGGCACAGATGATTGGAGTTCGGAGTTTATGCAAGGAAAATTTAAAATTTCAGAGCCAATTTGAATGCTTTGCTACCGTTGCCTCGTTTGGCGGAGGTATGCGCTCTCAGAGTGCTCTATCTTTTTTTTTTCATTGATCCTTTGTCGTGTTCTCATCCTTATGCGGGACAGATGTGCATATCTACTCCCAACTGCTTGCTCGGATGAGCAGCTTGCGGGCCGTTTCGACACATACTTAACATCGGTAGCATAGATACCGTGGCATAAACGATGTCAGAGTCTCGCATCCTTGTATCAAGTTGTCAGTGTAAATGCCTAGTGTGTCATACTCGTCCTTCTTTCCCGTGCTTCTTCCATATTGACAGGCAGAAGTTAAATCTTGAGTAAGATACTGCTATACACTTAAATGCAACTCCAGTCAGTTTATGATATAAAATATTATGAAACTAGGGTGCCCGCGCGGTCAATAATGACAGCAAAGAATTTGTGATGACCCGTCTTGTGTTGGCGGTAGCATCATTGCAAAGATATTAAGGTAGAGCCTCACCTGTATAGAAGGGATCTCCTTGTCTGGGTAGTGCCGCATATTGACGGGACATGCACTTTATGATTTCTCACGTCAACAACTATTTAGGGTAGACGGTTGAGCTCCCTTCTATACATGTAAGGCTCTCATTAACTTCATTGTGTAAGATGCGTTGCGACTGCCTACTTGAATTAGAGAACCGTACATATAAGCGGGCAAGGCTGAACAAAACCCAAGGAGCTTCAATAGGAGGAGTACGCGCAAGCCTTCCCTGGGCGAGTAAACACATGGCTTTGTCACGTGACTGAAGCTGGCGTTTGGAGTCCTTAAACTGGCTGAAGTGGCAGTGGTCAGCACTTATAGTTAAGGAAGATACAGACTGGCAGTTCCTCAATATTTATATTTTAGCAAAGACAATCGTGTCTGATGATTCACATCACAACGCTCACCCTGTTATTTTCATCATCAGATGGTATACAGGATACAAGTTTTCTTTACATACCTACTTCCATCCGCTCGGAGTTTCGTCGATGGTTAATGACTATAAAAATTTGAGCTCAGGACTCCTTTCTATATAGGCTTTGTGAAGCAATTCTGCTCTCGATTGGATAAGCCACTCAGCCAGTTTAAGGGAAAAGTTTACTCGCAACGCTCCCGTAGGATAAATAGATCGGGTGCACTCCTCTCTATTTGAACCTCCTTGAACAAACCAAGCTTTCTTTTGGTGATACGAAAGCCTTTTTTTTTGCATGTAGTCAATATTGTTTCTAATAAATACGGAACTCTGTATCCAAGATACTCGATGGTGGAATATAAATCGGACTCTGAAAAGTTTTCCTCAAGAAATAACTTGCTCTGTCGAAAGAATAACCCAAAATGTTGAGAAAATAATTTGCTGCCGAAAAATCATTGCGGTCTTTCCGCGCATGGTGACCGCTGAGGAATATCTTACCAGTTACCCTAACAATACTTAGGGCCGCATTACAGGGTGGTCAGGGCTGGGGCGCAGGTAGAAGGTAGGGAGAAGGTTATATTACGTGACAAGCGGCTGCGAGGTCCCTATTGGCGACACTGCGGCGGCTGTAAGCCAGTGTAGCAGCGACAGAGATGTTGAGGGTATGGTTGGCCGTACTGTTTCAGACGGAGACCCCGTAGAATCTGATGACCTGCTGAAATCAGCTCTGAGTTAGCATCAGATTTTTAGAACATTAGCCAATCTTTAGGTTACTTAATGCCGCGATGATGTTGGAAGAAAATGGGAAGTCAAGCACGTACTGAGAGTAAACGCTAAAATTGAAAGTTGATATCGCATAAGTCCCTGTTTTAGCGTGATGAAAAAGAGGTTAAGGCCAGCTGTAAATAAAATTATTTGGTATTTTTGCCTGAAGATGAAGTTCTGCACTAGCGTAACACTAATGAAGAGAGAGCTTACGTTACTAGCTAAAAATTGCCTCGATCTATAGGAAGTATAGCACTCTGAGAGTGCATATCTCCAATAAGCAAGGCAACGGTAACGAAGAATTTTAATTTGTTTTGAAATTATGATTTTCTGCATGTCTAAACTAAAATTGAGTATNGGAGTTTCCCTTCTCCCTTGTACCCTTAGAGGTAGCTACCACGTCGTCTGACCACGCCGAAGCCAGCATCCGCGGTGCCAGCCAGGTTAACCCAACAGTATGTTTCGTAGCACAATCCATGCGAGACGCTAACAGGAACGGTCTCACAGAGAAACAAATAGTTAAGATTCGGTGAAGATCCGTTCAGCGTATTTTTTGTTAGTCTTTTCTTCTACCCAGGTAGCAAAAATTGCTATGTTGATATTAGAATAATGTTATGATATGACATTAGATAATATTATTCCCAATGTGGAAATAGCATTATTTTTTACAAGATTATTCCAAAGTTAGGATGACCTATTTCTGAAATAAAAAAATAATATTGAAACCATGTTTCTAACAGTATTTTAGTATTTATCAAATATCTTCTGCTAATAATTCAAATATAGTTATTCTGCAATATTACAGTAAAATTGAAATGATGTTCCATGACATCTTATTTATATTGTTTTAATATTTCGAGGTCCATGTTATTTCTTTATTATTTAACAACTATTAACCAGTTCTTGATCCTGGTTGTGTGCCAGACAGCGAGAGCGGTCTTCCCGACAGGTTACCCACCAAGGCTCAACCTGTCTTTCGAGAAAAAACGTGGCACGAGAAGTTTAGGAAAAACGCAAGTCATTTGCAAGTTTTATTTCGGACCGTATTTGCAAAATCAGATTGGACCTTACGCATCAAACAACGGATTATCAGATAGATTATATTTGTTTACTTATAGACATTACAGTAGGTTTGCACACATACTGATGTAAATTTCATGCAATACTCCTGAAAATTACACATTCGAAGATTTATCTCTCCTATACAGTGGACAACATTATAACTAAAAAAAAACCTGCAATTTGCGAATTCAAGCGGTGACTCAAAAAAAAAAAAAAAACATTGAAGAGAAATTCTAAAGAAGTATAATTTATTTGTTAGTTTAAAACGTAATTTCAATATTTGTTCAATATTTTTTAGTGTTGGAGAAGTATGTATAATTTTTTGGTTTAAAATATCATTTTAATATTTGGAAGAATGTTAAATTAACATTTTTTTGAACGATATATTAATATGAGGAGATACTATTGATGAGCAGCATTATTATAGTATTATCATCATTATAATATAATCATAATATACGATATAACACAACAAAGATATATTACGTTGTCATCCTAAAATAACATGATAATAACATACCAGAAATAATATGTTGCAGGAAAATATTGCTTTCAATGGTATAATATTATTAATATAATGCATAATTGCTACCTGGGTGTCATATATAAAAAAAAATTAAATGGATTTTGATGTAATTCACATGAGTTGCTGGGTACTTCACGAAGGGTAAATAACACTTTTCAATGATGATCCAATATTTTGTTTATTTGTTTTATCTCTGTGTTTGGTTTTACGTATGTTACGAAGATAGGTAACTCAAAAAATTTTGAAGGGATCATTATGATATTTACAGGAATTGTTTTAATTGATATTGCATACATGATCCAGTTTTGGTACTGATCGGTTGGACTGTTTGCTCGCTTGACGAATGTTTGTCAGTAAGATAATTCGAAAAGTTATAAACAATCTTCAAATAAATTGCAAAAGCTGTTATAACTGTGAAAATGCACAGTGATCAGCTTTTAGTGCAGTTAAAGGCTCCAATAGTGTCGGAAACCTTTTTGAAGTATTTATTAGCATTGCTTTCCATTGCGGAAGTATGCGGTGTCAGTGCTCTAGTTAATTAAGTCGCTACATCGTGATGGTCATGGGTTCCCACCTTAATTTAACTCGGCCTCGTTGGTGCAAATCAAGCCATATATTATCAAGGGCTGCATCTCTACAGCCCCTACTGAGGATCCGCCACCACAGTTAAATAAAATCATTCATTACTGTACCAACGGCAATAATTTCAAGGGATTTTGGCAAGGCGTGAGTACCGCTTTCAATGCTCGAGTCAGACTTATTCGACATAGCATAGGAGTCGGAATTTCATTACTCTCTCGAAACATCTCAGCTACATTATTTGCCCCCAGGTCTTGTTCTACAAATTAAAAGAAAAAGTTAACAAAGCACAGGAGAAGCGATTTTTTGCTTTGACATAAGCGCAGAATTTTTTTTGAGCTTACACACTTCCTTTTATGAAGTAGTTTTTGCTTGGGATTGAAAATGTTACAGTACTAAGAGTGTTTTACGCCCTATGTAGGATACGCAGCCAGAATTCAATTAAATTGTTTGTTGATTCACTGCCTGGTAATATCAATTGATATTTTCGCATGTCATCTGAGGGAAGGGATGAAGGAGTGTTCTGCTCAGTTGAATAAAAAAAGCGATCACTTATTGCTCATGGCAATTTGAGTTGGCGACTGTAACGTATTCTTTAAAACCATAACAGTAGTAGCTAAAGCATTATCAATTAAGAAGCACTATTTGAAAAATTCTTCTTTGTTATTATATACACAGCAGTTACTCAAGTGCTTAATATTATACAATAGAATTTATGACACTAGCTCAGCACTACGTGTAGATGGCTCACCAAACTTGTACCCCTAACCAACTGTTTAACCTAACCAATCCTATCATGGCGTGTTGATCGTTTCTCAATAGTGTAGATTGCCTACTAAACCTGCACCGCAATGGTTTGGTCACGAAACGAAAGTACTACTCGAATTACAATGACACAGATCCCTCGCACTCGAAGCATGAAAGAAACGAAACGTTTATTTGGCTTGGCGTGAAGCATACATTCAGTTGCTTTTTGTGCCATAAGAATTCAATTTAGTCGACCAACTTGTCAACATGTGACTTTTAAATTGAATCAGTCTTTAAACAGTTAACCGAACATATGACAGTACATAAGGATAAACGCATAAGTACACCGTCATATTACAGCAAAACACAACTAACAGTAGCAGCGGGCGTTCGTACTGCACAGTAGTGCTGAGGGTTCCGGGAACGATCCCCAGACCAGGCGCAGTCTTTCTCAGGGGCGCTTGGCGAGCTGAATCAGCAAATTTTATTGGTGCGCATTGCTGTCGTGAGGTACTTTGCTTAGGGTAAAGGGGGGCACCGGCTCGTTCAACAGTCAAGGTACGGTGTAGTGGAAGATTGACATTTAACTGGATTCTCATCAAGCGGACTAAAGGCATGTTCGATTCGGCACCGAAATTCAGCCGCCAAGGCATAGCTTGTTCAAATCTCCAATCAGAAGCTCGACTTTGCCTCGTTGAATCGTGTTGCAAGTGTTAGAAGCAAGGCGATTGCGTTGAAGCTGCTGGAAAATCCAGCTCGCGGAGCAAAGTTGAGTTCCTAGAAGTCTCAAAGGGTAATTGATTATGGGTCAATGTTTCAAGCTCAATTTGCTGGATAGGAACCAGCCCAAATGCTTTAAATTTCGGCCAAATCAAGGCTCGAGGATTCAATCTCGATACCCAATTGAAGGATCCATAAGTTTACTGATCGTTCAAGTAGAGTAATGTAGAAAAAGCTTAAAGAGAAGAGCAATACTTGAACAGAGGGAGCACAAGAGGAGGAACATTGATGCGGAGAAGAGCGCTAGTACCACATACTAAACTGATGTAAAAAAAAAAGAGTCTCACGAGAAGCTCAAGTAATATGCTACTGAATATTCTCCCAATGTTTGGTTTCTGATAAAAAAAACACACCCGGGGTTAGGAGAGCTTGGCACCTCACTCCTGCAACACCAATAATTGAAGAGAAATACTATGCAAGTAGTAAACCCGACGCCCACCGCTTGGTTTCATTCCTCCTGCAATGCACCAAAAACTTGGTCACAATAAAATCCGACTCCAAAACTGGTCAAAAGCACTTCGCTGCGTCAAAGAGCGAACTGCATCAACTGAAGCAGAATATTTACTGCTGGTCGTAGCGTTGTTAATGAGACACTGTATTTCATTCGCTTGTAACATGAAAATCATGGGGTTAGAACACTTCTACTTTGAGACGGGCGCCCAAACCCATCGTTGAAGGGACGCCATATCATCTACGTACAAGTAACTTCAACTTGAGAAACAGCAATGATGGATACACTGTGCATTCAGAAACGTAAGCTCGCGTGATTAAACAGCTAACCCAAATGGTGGACGTTTTCGAATTTTAATCTTTTTTTTGGCATGTGCCAAAATAACAACTTTTCGCTGACTGAAAATTGTGCGATACAGATATCTTGGCTCTACTATAACCCAACTTCCTCTTCCGTAAACAAAATACGGCTAATCCCAAGGAGCTCTTTAACAGAGAGAAGGGATCATAGCTGCTGTATGCCAGTCAAACCGGTGTTCTAACTTTTCCGATGTAGCTGATTACTTGCGGAGCTGTTTTAAAAAAATGTATTTTACAAACGGTATACATAGTGTGAGCAAATGACGTATATATTCCGCATGGTAGGCCCGTAAACTTAATTTTCTCTTATTGCTTTCTTTGCTCAGCCACAACGCCGCAGCTGCCTTTCAACGTATGCGCATCGTATTAAATAAAACTTTGTATTCACCGATTCATGCTTGGACATGCACACACATCAATAATTTATTCACTTTTTGCAATGAAATATCCAGAAAACTTTCATGAAATCAAATACAGTATTGCAATACACATGTAAAGCTTCACCAGTCAGCCAGACTTCAGCCATGCCGGAAACTGGAGCTTAAACGTTGGAGGGAGCTTCTGTGAATTTTCGCCCATTGCTTTCTTTAACAAATTCGGCACTTACTAGCTCGAAATTAAAAGAAGCGATTTTCATCAAATTACATCTCATGTAAGATCAACATCAGAACAAGCGATCCGCTTGGCCAATCACGGGAATTTCGTTGAATATAACTAGAAATATTGAATATAAAGATTGAGGCACTGACGGTTTTTCTTGTAACCGCTGTCACTACGGGAGAAGTTCCGACAGATGGAAGTTTCATGCAAGGGCGGATAGCTCAATTATTCTACTAGCCTTTAGAAGTGTTTTCGTCTTCTAATAGCCACGGATTAGGGTCGTTTTTAATTAACATTTAGGCATACATAATAACATGAGCGAAGCTAGTTCTGCGAGTCCCGTAGACTTTCGTAGCGCTTGCCACCACAGGCGCTACGGGAGGTCATTAGCACGTTTCTCTTGCGGTTTGTTACAGCGGGGGATGGGGGGGAGGAAGAAAGGGGGGTCGGGGTTGGTAAGAAAGTCAAGACTCAAGAAGCATGTTTATGTGGTTCATACACAAATTTGCATGTTTATGTTTGCATACATGTTTAAAGGCATCAATAC
>LQNS02278138.1:1598346-1613171 GCA_001587735.2 Parhyale hawaiensis
CGTGGTCAACCTTGTCAAAAGCCTTAGCAAAATCTAAGTAGATTACGTCCACATTCTTTCCTTGGCACAATGTCTCTACGATGGAGTCATAATGCTCCAACAATTGTGAAGTAGTGGAATGTTTATGTCGAAAGCCTACAGGCCGAACCGGGCCAGTTACGACTTAAATACAAAAGAATAATGAAATGTATTAACTATCACCAACGCCTGCATCTATCACCCATTACGTGATAGATGCAATAATAGTAACCACCTCCTCCAAATCGAGGAAGGAGATGAGACTGAGAGCAGTGGAGAAAACAATGATGACACCCAACCAACCGGCGGATTCCTAGACCGAGTCCTGACTCACCTAGCCAACTACTAATCAACCATCTACAGCCATATTGAGAGAAAGTAGTCGAGCAATTCCTGCTCGGTATGCTGTTCCGATAGATGTGTGCAATGCCGTACAATATTTAACAACAAACAAATATATTTAGATCACTCACGGGATCGCCAATTCATCGCGTGTACGTTATCTACACAGACGGATCTAAGACATATAAAGGAACAGCTTTTTCTTATGTCTAAGGACCCCATCACTTATCACGCCGAATTCAAAATGCAGCCTCTTCATATACAGCAGAGCTATACGCAATATATGAAGCAGTGCAATATGCGGCAATTTTGCCCAACAGTGATTTTGTACTATATGTGACAGACTCACAAAGGGCCATTCAAGCAACTACCAGCCACAACCCCTTCCATCCCCTAGTCTCTTTGCTTCAATATCGAATTAGCAAAAGCCGGAAAACCTTTAAACTTTGCTGGGTCCCGAGTCACGTGGGTGTTGCCGGGAACGAAGCAGCGGGCAGATACGCCAGGAATGCCCTTACACAGGGCATTATCCTCATACTTCTCCCTCGCAGCGACTTCAGATGGTACTATAAATTGGCAGTCAGGCCAGAGTGGCAGCAGGAGTGTCATATCTTGCCCCAGACAAAACCTAACAACAAACCCCGCATGATCACACCTACAATCGTACCATTTCCTGACGTCACAACAGACAGTGGACTGAGAGAGCACAACTTTTTGGACCTGTAAACTCCCCCTGGGATGTTCTCATCGGAGGTGCTGCAGCATTCCATGGCCCATTGCACCGATTTCTCCTTTCTTTTCATATTCTACCTTTTCACATAAAACAATAATGACCTACGGTACCTTTGAATTAAGTTATAAACAAATAGCAACTCGAGTCATTACTACTTCTACCACAATATTTACTCTCGTGAAAGACCCCACTACCCCATAACGTTGTGGTTCCGGCTGGATAGCCCAGTAAATCCTTCATCTTAGATCGATATTGATCGTCTCCGATTCGAAAATAGCGGAGCAATACCAATATAATAATAATACGAAGTAACGGCGCTGGTTTAATTCAAAAGGAGAATCAAACCACCGCCATTCTAGTACTGTTAATCTTATTAATCTTAGTGTATTGTAAGGTAAAATAACAGTGTAGCGTCTGTAAGATTTTGAGTGGGAGTTTATTGCCGTTTAATGTTTTAGTAGATTCGAGAAGACCAGTACTATTATTGCAAGGTTTCTGTTGTGCAACATTGCGCGTACGAAGTCCATCACTAAAAATTGGTTTTATTATTTGGTGTCACTTCAACACGTCTATACAGTAATATGGAAATTACTATTATATTCATTTCGCTTGCCTAATTAAGTGTCATAAATCGATATTAGCCTTCCCATACTTCTTGTTTGAAAAATGCACTAATGCAAAAAGTCTAATATTAAATAATAGTCGACAGAATTTAAATTTAATGTTTCGGGATTAGGGATTTATCCTAGGAATAAATTTATCTGTCTCTAATAAAAAGAAAACAATATTAACCCCAGGAGTTCCCTAGCGAGGGCACACCGTGCAACCGGAGAGCCCCAATGCCGGACGTAACTTCTCAATTGTAATCATTATCATAAGGCATATTAAAAAAATGAAATAAAAGTCGACAGCAAACTATAACTAAAATGTAACGTTCGGGAAATTTTTCTCATCATCAGAAATTTCTAATAAAAACTGCAGTCGATGCCTGACAAATTTTTATTCAAGATGACCTGAATTTTGATATGTGTTAACAGGGTGGGACCTAAAGGGCGAATAACCATGGTGCGCTGCTATAGGGTTCTTATATAACAGTCGGACGGAAGGCGTGGCTTGCGCGTTATCAGGCCGAACCCATTGTCCGGCCACCGGAGCCCTCTTTGTTTGTTTGAGCTGGCTTTTGGTTTGGGGCTCGGGGTAGCCCCTGGGTTGGAGGAAATGCCACTCTAAAGGCGGATGAGACCGTTTTGGTCCAATGGCATACCTGAGAGGAGATGAACAGGCTGGTGCCATAACTGGGCACTCAGTCTTCCACAGTCTGCTCCTCTCTCTCTCTCTACCATCAGGTAGTACCACCTGATGCTCTTTTCCTTTTCTTTCTCTTCTTCTTTTCGGCCAAAGCTTATACTGGTGATGTCAGGGTCTGGGGCTTGTAGATAGCTGGCTGCTTACGTTGCTATCGTTATTGTCGGTTTGTTTTTTCTTTATTATGCTCTCTACCATCTTCTTTGTTCATGGGATTCTGTGTTTCCTCTCTTTTGTATGTTTCTGTATTTATATGAATATGACAGTATATACATTTTATTTTATTTTTTCTCTTATTTCTCTTACTTTGTGGGGATGTGGAAAGCAACCCGGGATCGGGTCGGGCGTGTCGTCTCCTCTATTGTAATATTAGAGAACTGTATGCGAATCTTGCGGAGCTCGAATTTGTGTCCCGTGGTGTGGATGTTGTGTGCTGCTCCGAGAGTTTAGTGACTGACACAAGGCACGACGCTGAGCTTGCTTTGGCGGGTTTCCAGTCCCCTTTTCGAAGCCTGTGTGGATCAGGCCTGGATTCCGTGGAATGACCGTTTATATCCGGAGCGGATTCTGCGCTTACCGGCAGTCAGTGCACGAATGTG
The DNA here is from genome assembly GCA_001587735.2 of Parhyale hawaiensis. NCBI lineage: Eukaryota > Metazoa > Arthropoda > Malacostraca > Amphipoda > Hyalidae > Parhyale > Parhyale hawaiensis. The sequence goes on from LQNS02278138.1 coordinate 1,601,344, forward strand.
CCTGTCATGAGATCATCGTTGTAAGGGTGCGGGACCGACTGAATAATTATTATTTATTCTCCTTATATGGGAGCCCTGCAACTGATGATTCTCTTTATGACTGTTTATTGACGGCGATGACCTTGATACAGAGCACAGATCCCAAGGCAGCGTTTGTTTTTGTGGGTGATGTTAATGCACACCATAGGCACTGGTTGGGATCTGCATCACGGACTGATTATCATGGTGTGGCTGCGCTGGACTTTTGCACTTTGTTTAATTGTGTGCAGCTGGTGTGCAGCGGGTCCACCCATATTGCTCATAACTGTCTCGACCTCGTTATGACTGATTTCCCGGACTTGATGACGGTGACAGTTGGCTCCCCTATTGGCTCTTCAGACCACTCACACCTGTTTTGTCCTTGGACCTTAATCAGGTCGTTCCTGTGGTAGACACCAGGAGAGTGGTATTTGTTAAGAGCAGGGCTAAATGAGTGGCAGTAAGAACGTTTTCTTGGCACAAGACTATTCATAGTGAGGATCCTGTCTCTGAGCTTAACGACTTGACTGTGTCCATTGTGGAGAGGTTTGTTCCTAAGAGGACACTTCTTGTGAGGTCTCGGGATAAGCTGATGTTTGACGACCAGTGTCGGTAAGCTCTCGAGGATAAACAAGCGGCTTGTCGGGCTGTCTAAAATGTTAGCCTCAGCCGGCCATGAATTTGGGAACTGTCATGTGTGTTCTTGAATGTGCCTTGCTGGGATGAAACTAATGCCGTGTTAAGCATTACAGAGCTGTGGTCATGCCAGAGATTCCAAGAATACTTCAGTTCCACACCAAAGCTCGACCCGTGAATCCACGGCCCTCTCAGTTCCACACCATTGCTCGACCAGTAGATCCACGGCCCTCTCAGCTCCTCGCTTTCTTCGATTCTACGTGGGAGCTTGGCGGATGAAAACCGCCGTGAATCTAGACGCTTTATTATTACATTTTGGAAGAGTGGCCGTGTTCACCAAGTTTTATTCTTCGTGGTGGCCTTTCGTCTTCCCGATCAGGAAATCGGGATTAGAGCGCTGCGGGGAAGTTCGGCTACGGGGGTTACTCCGTCATTCCCAAGGACTACGTTGGCGCATGCGCGGTGAGGGACTCCGTCCTCTCCGGTCTCAGCTTGTCCTCCTACGAGCGGGCAGTGAAGCTCGAGCGGTGGGAGAGCGAGGTGTTCTCGCCTTCACTCCTAGACTTATCCATTTACACCGATTACTTTCAATCGGCGCCGAAAGAGACCATGGAGGTCTCTCTTCTTTCTTCTGAGCGGCGTTTATTCAACTTCTTCACCATGGCGATGGGCTGAAACCCTGGCCATGGCCCCGGGGTACCTGCTGGAGCTGACTGCCGACTGGAGCTGCCAACCGCACCGAAGCCTGTCTCTTGCAACATAATTACGTAAGTCATGTTCTAGAACAATGTCGTGGTGGTTCTCCGTCCATGGCCGTAATTGTCAAGATATGACACTGCACGCCTGTAAGATCCCTTTAAAAAATTATTCACTGGGAATTTCTGTATAATCTTATTAGTAACTTGAGTTACTTCATTCACTTAATAGATTTAAAAGTCGTTGAGCTTGCTTGCTCCTTGACGGATTAATAGTCTAAATGATAAAAGTAAAGTAATAATTATACTTAATTGACAAATTAAAAGTTGACTTGTCAACGGATTTAAATTCCTAAGGCTGTTGGGGTCGGGTCTTATATTCATATATTGCCTCCGTTCGTTTTTTCTGTAGCTTTAACTAAAAGTCAGTTTCTGACGAAAATAAAAGTCCACCATGTATTTATGGGGGACGGATTTAAGTACTAATTAACTAAAAGTCAGTTTCTGACGGATATAAAAGTCCACCATGTATTTATGGAGGACGGATTGAAGTATTATTTGATTCAATGAAAAGTCAGTTTCTAGCTGACGATGTGAAGTTCAGTGCTTCAATATGTGCTAAATATCTAACAGTCTAGTAAATTTATGTACTGAAGTAAATTTGTCCTTTATAGAAAACATGTATTAGAAAGTTAATTCCATTGGGAAGTTAATCCACTTTGATTTGAGCTTTTCGGCAACATTCCGTGCATCACTCAGTTTTGATCATGTTTTAATAGGGTGTTCATTAAAGCCGTGGGCTTCTCCTTTGACAATCTACTTTCATAAATTCCAAATTTATTTTTCAAATAGTAACTTCGTATCCGTGACGATTAACGTCAGCTTAAAAGATCTTACTTGTGAGCTTTAATACTTAAATTTTAAATATAAATTTCTTAACAGATCAAATTGAAATTCCTCTCCCCAAGTTTGCTAATGGCAAAGGCGAGACTTTCGAAAATTTTATTGATAGCTTCTCTTCGATAATTTCCAAGTATCAGTTGTCTGATTTCGAGAAGTTCGTGTATCTGAAGAAGCAGCTTGGCGGTGAACCATTTACCCTAATAAAATCTCTTCGATAATATTCGTAAGCTTTCCGAGTTGCGACTGTCTCCTGGTGGTAGCGCGTATGAGTATGTAAGTCAGATGCGCCTTTTACAAGACTTGTTTGCCACCTTGAAAATTAATATAGATACTGTAATTCAGTATTTTGTGTGGACTGGCCTACGTCCACAACTTCAAAGTAATCTAATTAATATTTGTAACTCTAACAAACCCACTCTGCAGCAAATCAATTGCTAATATTTTCAAAGCGCTCGATAGAGCTAAAGAAATTTCAGAGCCAAAACTAGAGGCCCCCAGGGTTGTGAAAAGCAAAGTATACAGCAACGCTGTCGATGTGAAGTTCGACAAACCAAAGTTGGCCGTAAAACCTAAATCTTTCTTTTGCAGCCTCTGTTCGGAAGGAAGGGATAAGCGGGATACCTCCCATATGACAAAGGACTGCCCTAATTTTTCCTATCCACAGCAGAAAATCCAGCGTTTGCGGGAGTTAGACGCTTGTACGCGATGCGGGTTTGTGAATCACAGAACTTCAGAGTGCAAGTTTACGTTTACCCGCAAGTGTTTGAAATGTAACAAGGACCATATGTCCTACTTGTGCTTAGATTCTCCTAAGTCTCCAAAAAAATCTGAGGCCAAACCTCCTGTCAGCAAATCTTCCACTGTAGCAAATCTCAAACCAATGTAAGTTCTAGTGTGGTGTGGGCGGAGAATGCTGCTCAGGCTAATCTCGGGGAGGAGACTTTGCTTCCTACTTTCTCTGGGCTTATCAAGAACCATAAATTAAGAGTCATGAAAGATTCCGGGAGTCAACCAAATTTCGTTACTTCTCAGCTAGCCGAAGAACTTAAGTTACCCATAATCGATCCCGATCATTGGGTTACGATCAATGGATTCAATAATTCAAAAAGTTGTCGGACAAATCTTGTCTCCGTTCCTCTGAGTGTTGGCGACAAAGAACATAATATCGAAGCTATTTGTGTGCCTAGCATTCGTACGAGTTTGAGTTTGCCTGGGCTGAGTCACGTAGTAAAAACTTTCCGTAGTGAGGGATGTACAGTAAGTTGGCGGACGAAGTGCTTGGCGATTCCGACGAGATATCTGATATTAAGCTAATTTTAGGCATGCGCAATCCGGAGGTTCTATTGGAAACTCGAGTGAGTTTTGGGAGATCTGATCATTCTGTTTTTTTTTTTTTTTCAGAACTGCTACCGGCATTATGCTGTATGGCAACTTACCCCGCTTGAGGCTAAACCTTCCACAGCTTCCGCTTGAGCCCACACACGCTGGCCTCGAGGGAGACGAGACCACGGTGACGGATTCAGTCGCTGGTTCTGCTGCTGCATCGGAACACCCTGCATTGGATGGCGATGCTGCTGTTGGAACCGTAAGTGCCAATCTAGTCGTAGTAAACGAAAAGGGATAACTGACATGATACGTCTTGAGCAAGCTGCTGAGCAAGCTCTTCAAATGCAGTGCAACTCCTCTTTGAATTATGACGAACAAGTATATAAAGATGACGCAACTCCTAAGTCTGTTAAGTTACTAGGTCTCTCATGGGACCGTCTAAATGATACGCTGTCAAGCCGCAAAATTGAGTTAAATGAAAATGCATACACTAAGCGACTCATTTTGCAGTCGATAGCTTCCCAATTCGACCCCTTTAATTTCCAAGGGCCTTGTTTGAATAGGGCGAGGCTGTTCTTACACGAGCTGCAGTTCGACAAGTCTTTGTCATGGGACAGGGAGCTGAGCCCTGCCGCTCATAAGCAATGGCGTAATATCGTCAGGCAGGCCAATAAAACTCCTTCGGTTGTGGTGCCTCGTGAACTCGGAAAACGTACCGACTCGTATGAGTTAGTGGTGTTTGTCGATGCTAGTAAGAGCTTGTACGCAGCCGTGGGATATCTTAAGAACCAAACCAACGGTACAATAAGTTTTTTGATGGCTAAAATCCGTGTAGTAAATCGGCAGTTGAATCTGAAGACCATACCTAGCCTGGAGCTACAAGCAATGACGTTAGGGGTAGAGTTGCTGATGGAGCTTAAGGAGGAGCTTTCTGGTTCTCGGTGCCTCTTTCCTATAACTATTTCACAGTGTCGGCTTTTTACTGATAGTTCGATTTCCCTACACTGATTACGGGCTCAGACACAGAAGCTGGCAAAAATGCAGAAGTTGTCCCCATTTGTTCAAAATAGGTTGAATTTCATTGAGAAACAATGTGAAAAAACTTCTGTGGTCTTTAGCTTCACTGCCACTGCTGCAAATCCGGCTGACTGCATGACCCGTTGCTTGAGCCATGCGCAGTTAGCTAAAAGTTGTTACTTCAGTGGCCCTGATTTTTTCCGGGGGTCTAGTGAATCTTCTTCAGGTTTAACTTTTACTGTTCCTGGATTCGTCCTCGGACCAAGTCTGGAATGTGCCACTTGTGACGTAAATGTAAGCAATAAGCCTGTACCGTTGGTCCCCTTCGAGAACTTTAGTTCTATGAAGAAATTAGTTAAAGTGCAACAATGCGCTGCTTACGGTTGCCGATAAGTTACGATTTAAGCTGAAGAAAAAGAATCCGACTAAGTACGAACATTTTCAAACTCTAGAAGAGTATAAGAAAACTAATTACAGGCGGGCTCTTATCAGCCTCGATCAAAGTAAATACTCTGCAGAGTCGATTACTTACCTTCAATCTGAGCGTCCTTTGCGTAGCAGGTTGCCTACTGAGGTTGGCCGTCTGAATCTTACGTGGGACTCCCATAGCAATCTCTTAAGGGTCATGAGCAAATTCGATAGGTGGAGAAACGATACTAAATTTAGTTTCCCCATCTTAATGCACAAAGATAGTTGGCTCACCTTTCTTTTAGTTAGGGAGGCTCACGAACAAATGTCTCATGCTGGCTGTTACACCATATTAGCTCACCTCCGTAAGTGCTTTTTTGATAGTGGGATTTTTTTCCTGCGTTAAGCGTATCCTTAAGAACTGTGTCGTATGTCGGAGCCTGAATGGTAGGCCAGTGAAGTTAACTCAAAATTCCTATCGTCCCTTCCGGGCGATGCCTCCATCGGAGCCTTATCGCTATTGCATTTTGGATTATCTTGGGCCCTTTACTGTAAAGGTGAAAGATAAAAGTACCAAGCAGTGGTTACTCTGTGTGACCTGTTTATGGAGTAGGTCTGATAATCTGTCCCGTTCTGACAATTAAGAACTTTCTTCGAGCATTTCAAATCCATGCTTTTTAGGAGGGACTGCCAAGCTTAATTGTAGGAGACCTTGGATCACAGATACTAGCCGGTGCAAAAGTAATAAAAGAACTGTTGGATGACGCAGAAACTCATGCTTACTTGACCGAAAATGGGATCGCAGCATTCCAGTCTGAACAGTACTTCAAGGGAGATAGCTTCCTACCCGAACATTAGTGCACAAGATTCGGCAGGAACGAGACCCAAAACCATGAGGACCCGGGTTCTCTTCCACGTCCGGATATCTAGCTATCAGCCACGCAAAGAACAAAAAATATACATACACCATAAGGAAATAATCAAGAAAATTACAAAAAAGGAAATAGACAGTCGTGATAGCAACGAAAGCGGCCAGCTATCAACGCGCCCCATACCCTGCTATCATCAGTACAGACTTTTGCCGAAAGTAAGAGGAACAAGAGAAAGGAAGGAAAAAGAGCAACAGGTGGTACTACCCGAGGGAAGGGAGAGAGGAGCAGACTGCGGAAGACTGAGTACCCAAATATGGCACCAGCCTATTCATCTCTTCTCAGGGACGGTGTTGGACCAAAAAAGTATCATCCGCTTTTAGAGTGGCATTTCCTATAACTCAGGGGCTACCCAGAACCCCAAACACAAAGCCAGCTCATAAAAACAATGCGGCTTCCGGTGGCCGGACAATGGGGGCGGCCTGATACTGCGCAGGCCACAAAACCTAGCCTCAATATAATGGCTACAGCTGTGCCATTCGTCACAACCCATAACTAACACTTTTTCCTCCGACTGTACTTACCCTTTTTCCTCCGCTTATTATTATTATTAAAACTTCACGCTTGAGCTCCCACGGACATTTAATACAACCCAATTGAAGCATCTTGCAACACCGGGAAGCCCAGAACGCTGCTAATGGAAATCCAGAAAAAAAACATTAACAGCTGACCTAAACGACTGCAAGCCAATACGACCAAAAGCCGATGCCGGCAACAAATTCCAAATCTTAGCCGACCAGGGCGCGAAGGACCGACAGAACTGATAAGTTCGACATCTAGCAGCCTTCAGAGTGAAAGAGTGCGCTCCGCACGCAGCATGGGTCTCTCTCCCAAAAACCTTGAGGGCAGGGAGAGAAGAATACAACCAATGCCTCTCATTATTGTACACCTTATAATACATACATAGCTCTGCGACTCTACTCCTGTGGGACAGGTTCATAAGATCATGATTAGCACTCATCCTGCTGACTGACCTAACAAGTTGGTCTAACAGACGCAAGTGAGTGCCAGCAGCTGAAGCCCAAACCGGTGAGCAATATCAAACACGGAATTCACCTTACGCAGGAATCCAAAGTTTGTGGAAGCGCGTGACACCAACCTCCTAATATGCTGCTCAAAAGTAAGCTTCTCATCAAAGACAACGCCAAGAATCTCCTAATAGCTAGATTTCTGAAGCAAAGTGCCATCAATCTCAAGTTGGGGATGCCACGGTAAAATTGTCCAAAACCGACTGATAATCATCGACTTGGTCGTACTAGCATTCAGCTCCATACTCCAGGCCGAGCACCATGCACTAATGCGTGACAAATACCTATTCTGAGACTGAGCTACAGCATCACGCAGGAAAGGACCAGGTATCACCGCCATCATAGTGGAATCGTCGACATAGTTGACCAACGTGTTCTCAAGCGAAGAGAACAAGTCCCTAGTATAGAGAACGAACAACAGGGGGCCAAGCACACTACCCTGAGGGACGCCAGACACCACCCTGACTGAGGCGCTCAAAACGCCGTCAACAGACACATTCTGCATCCGCTTTTAAAATTGCGAATGATGGGCAAATCCCTACCACCCACATCAAAGGACTCCAGCTTCTACATAGACCACTGTGGTTAACCCTGTCAAACGCACCGCTAAAGTTCAACTGGGCAAGGCGTGCCTCCGACCTACAATCCAGTGCAGACTGTAAATGATGTGATACCGACAGGAGAGAGCGTCACAACAACCCAAGCCAATTCTGTACGCAAACTGACCAGCAGGCAGAAACCCCGTAACCTCAGCGAAACCACCAAACTTACCAGCGATCAACTTCTCGAACACTTTCGACAAAATGGGCGTCAGTGTGATGCGTTAGTAGTGTATAATGACGCGAAATACCACTTTTTGAGGGTAACCTACCCTCGCGGCTCGCTTCGCGCTTGAGCTTCCGGTTTATAACGGCCAATGCACTACCGGTTTAGCGGGGGAAGTGGGCGGGGCCTGGGAAACCGGAAGAGGCAGCGCGATGACCCGGCAGCGCGAGGGAAACCTACCCTCAAAAAGTGGTATTTCGCGTCATTATACACTACTTGCGTCGATAGTTGGCCACATAGGGCGACACCGGACCCTTGGGAATAGGAGCAATAATCCCAGTTCGCCACCAACGAGGAAAATTTCTTAAACGCATTAGGTGCCGGAAGCTCACTGCAAGCTAGAGGGCAAGAACATCAGCCAGTTGCTTATAAAACGAAGGGAACATGCCCATCGCATCCACACCTCCATACGGTTCAAGGCCCTCAAGCAGCACCTTGATTGCACCAGATCTGAACTGCAAAGAGGTGAAGCGAGGTTCAGGGTGGCATCCATGAGGCAATGCTATAACATATCTGCTCTGCTTCCCGTCGAAGTGAGCCGACAGAAGCTCCGTTCTTGCCAAGAGATCAGTGACCAACAAGGGGCGGCAGCGAAGGTTCAGCACCGAACACTGAACCCTTTAGCTCACACCACCAACGATGTGGATGGTCAATACTCAGCAGAGACTCCCTGGAACGCTGCATCAGACGATGCAGTGCCTCCTCATACACACGCTAAGCCTCGGCTCTACAATCAATATAGGCCAACCACAGCGTGCGGTCACGCGAACGTCGCTATGCCCGTTTCATGAATTATATTTGGCGGACTTAATGGAATACACAATACACGAACGTTTTTATTTATAGATTTAAGTACAAATTTCGTGGCGCTTCACTACGCTAAAATGCCAAGCTTTAAACGTAAAATAGCGCAACAAAGTATTAGACGAACTTGAAACATTATCGAAGGATGAAAAATTTATAGCCTGCCGTACAAATATAAGAATTTATGACTTATGAAAACGAGATTTAAGTCAACAAATTTCGTCGTGGCTCGCAAACTTCCAGCCCACAGACCAACTTCAAGCGAGCACAACGTTTATCCACTGCGAAGGACCACTCGACAGAAGTTCAGGGCGGTGTCGCGTCCTCCACAGAAATCCAACCAGCCATAAAAATTCACCGAGGAAGGCATAGACCTGTGCCGAAGGAAACACCAACGATCAGATCACCATTTGATTTTAATTTGGGCTAGCCGAAGCTTACCACTAATATTTGCTTTGTTACTAAATTGACGACAAATGATATTTAATAAAGATACTTGCATTTAAAGATAGTTTTAATTTCAATTTGATCTGTCAAGAAATTTATATTTAGAATTTAAGTATTAAAGCTCGTAAGTAAGAGCTTTTAAGCTGACGTTAATCGTCACGGATACGAAGTTACTATTTGAAAAATAGATTTGGATTTTATGAAAGTAAATTGTCAAAGGAGAAGCCCACGGCTTTAATGAACACCCTATTAAAACATGATCAAAACTGAGTCATGCACGGAATGTTGCCGAAAAGCTGAAATCAAAGTGGATTAACTTCCCAATGGAATTAACTTTCTAATAATTTTTTTCTATAAAGAACAAATTTACTTCAGTATATAAATTAACGAAACTGTTAGATATTTAGTACATATTGAAGCACTGAACTTTACATCCATCAGCTAGAAACTGGCTTTTCATTGAATCAAATAATACTTCAATCCGTCCTCCATAAATACATGGTGACCTTTTATATTCGTCAGAAACTGACTTTTAGTTAAAGCTACAGAAAAAAAGAACGGAGGCAATCTATCAATAAATGAATATAAGACCCGACCCCAACATCCAATCTGCAGCCTTAGGAATTTAAATCCGTTGACAAGTCAACTTTTAATTTATCAATTAAATATAATTATGACTTTACTTTTAACATTTAGACTATTAATCCATCAAGGAGCAAGCAAGCTCAACGACTTTTAAATCGATTAAGTGAATGAAGTAACTCAAGTTACTAATAAGATTATACAGAAATTCCCCAGTGAATAATTTTTTAAATGGATCTTACAGGCGTGCAGTGTCATATCTTGACAATTACGGCCATGGACGGAGAACCACCACGACATTGTTCTAGAACATGACTTACGTAATTATGCTGCAAGAGACAGGCTTCGGTGCGGTTGGCAGCTCCAGTCGGCAGTCAGCTCCAGCAGGTACCCCGGGGCCATGGCCAGGGTTTCAGCCCATCCTCATGGTGGAGAAGTTGAATAAACGCCGCTCAGAAGAAAGAAGAGAGACCTCATGGTCTCCTTTGGCGCCGATTGAAAGTATTCGGTGTAAATGGATAAGTCTAGGAGTGAAGGCGAGAACACCTCGCTCTTCCACCGCTCGAGCTTCACTGCCCGCTCGTAGGACAAGCTGAGATCGGAGAGGACGGAGTCCCTCACCGCGCATGCGCCAACGTAGTCCTTGGGAATGACGGGGTAACCCCCGTAGCCGAAATTCCCGCAGCGCTCCAATACCGATTTCATGATCGGGAAGACGAAGGGCCTTCACGAAGAATAAAGCTTGGTGAACACGGCCACTCTTCTAAAATGTAATAATAAAGTGTCTAGATTCACGGCGGTTTTCATCCGCCAAGCTCCCACGTAGAATTGAAGAAAGCGAGAAGCTGAGAGGGCCGTGGATCTACTGGTCGAGCTATGGTGTGGAACTGAGAGGGCCGTGGATTCACGGGTCGAGCTTTGGTGTGGAACTGAAGTTATCTTGGAATCTCTGGCATGACCACAGCTCTGTAATGCTTAACACGGCATTAGTTTCGTCCCAGCAAGGCACATTCAAGAACACACATGACAGTTTCCAAATTCAAGGCCGGCTGAGGCTAACATTTTAGACATTGGAACCCGGGGAATTCGGAATTTCTTAAAACAAAGAGAAACCCGAATTTACTTATAACTTGCAAAAAAAAAATATATTGGGTTTTTGTTGCCAAAAAAATGTATTTTGTTTGTTGCTAAAGAGTTTCCTTGTCTTTTAAAAGTTCAAACCTTTTAAGATAGCGACAACTTGAACAAGAAAATCCCAACATAGAAACAAGAACGAAGGACACGCAGAAATCCATATGTACAAATGTTTCCCCTCATAAATCTAGGGAAACGAGTCATCATCCATCCGCCTGAGCATTAAACCCACGAATTCTCCGTAAACTTTCGCTAGTCGCAGCCTGGATGGGGCGATTATTCACTAAAGTATCGGATGATACGCGAGACAAGTCCTCCTCACACGCGTCTGTCTCGCTGCGCAGAAGGAATATTACAGATGTCACATGTCGTTTTACTTTCTCCCCAATCTTTCCCTTTTTAACTACCACATCTGTTACTTCGCCAATGTTATTTGTAATTACCGAATTACTCATGCCAAACACCCATTGGCAGTAGTTTTGGCTGTCAAATGAAAATAGGGACAGCTTTCTCAAGCCCGCTGCAGACGAGAGTCGAAAAACGGGAACGTGTCTCCTTACTCATCCGATTTTGTCGCTACGGAGAACAACTTCACTTTGGACAGGTTTAACTGGTCCAAGATTGCTGGAAATTTAGGCTGCCGTTGCAAATTTTTTTACGGCAAGTGCCAACAGCACAGTTTGGAATATTTCAATTTCGAGCGAGTTTTGGCGAGCAATAACGCACATTTTATTGCGATGCTCAAAACCGTTAAGATGTAATCAGTCATAGAAACTTCTGTTCCAGGAGAGTGAAACTTTCTTGTTTTTCGGCTCTCGTCAGGCAACGAACTTTACGGTTTATGTATAGGCGTGCTCGAGTTTACAGTCAGTCGTATCTCCAGCTGTTGACTTGTAATGTTTGTCGTGATCCTGTTTATATCGAAAAATTAATTGTTCCCGATAGCACGGAGACTTGTCTATTATCCGTAGGATTTTATTAAGTTGCAAGTGGCGTTACGAAAAAGGACCTCACAATAATTTTGTAAAGACGATTTCGTTTTGTTATTTAGAATGAAACTATTCTTTAGTTTTATC
>LQNS02278138.1:1671653-1682355 GCA_001587735.2 Parhyale hawaiensis
TTGCTACATTTTTTCTAGTTTGCTGTTCCATGTTACTAAAAATACTTATCCTTGTGTTTTCACAGTACTGATGATGGATTCAACGTGATCCGAAACGTTTACAAAATGTTTTTAATTACGATGTTGGTTTTACTTTTTATTCTTCGAGTGAGATTCCCTAGTAATCAACCTATATCAATTATATATATACATATATATATTGCTTTCTTCACACACGTTTGCCCATATTAATGGTAGGGATGGGATGAGCTGGCCTAATTAAATAGCTACTTCCATGAATTTATTGCATAGTGTTACTAACTGTAAACTAGGAGAGCATTCGCCACACTATGACCACTTGCATCTTTACTGCAATTTTACTGCAAGTAAAATTCCATTGCAGGTGCAACAAAAACACGACAATAGTGAACAGGGTTAACCACAGGGGTCTTTTATACAAGCTGGAGTCCTTTGGTGTGGGTGGTAAGGTTTTATCAATCATTCGCGATTTTGTTTCTCAGCGAACGCAGAGTGCGTCTGTTGACGGCGTTTTGAGTGCCTCAGTCGGGGTGGTGTCTGGCGTCCCTCAGGGCAGTGCGCTTGGTCCGCTGTTTGTTTGTTCTCTATACTAGTGACATGTTCTCTTCACTCGAGAAAACGTTGATCAACTATGCCGACGATTCCACTTTGATGGCAGTGATACCTGCTCATCGCCTGCGTGATGCTGTCGCTCAGTCTCTGAATAGGGATTTGTCACGCATTAGCTCATTGTGCTCGGCCTGGAGTGTGAAACTGAATGCCAATAAGACCAAGTCGATGACTATCAGTCGGTCTCGGACACTTGTACCGCAGCATCCCCAACTGGAGATTGATGACACTTTACTTCAGGAGTCTAGCTCCTTGGAGATTCTTGGTGTTGTTTTTGATGAGAAGCTTANTATTCTTCTCTCCCTGCCCTCAAGGTTTTTGGGAGAGCGACTCGTGCTGCGTGCGGAGCGCACTCTTTCACTTTGGACGCTGTCAGATGTCGAACTAATCAGTTCTGTCGGTGCTTCAGGCCCTGGTCGGCTAAGGTTTAGAATTTGTTGCCGGCATCGGCTTTTGGTTGTATTGGTCTGCAGGCGTTTAAGTCAGCTGTTAATGGTTTTTTGCTGGAGTTCCTTTAGCAGCGTTTTTGGCGTCCCGGTGTTGCAAGGTGCTTCATTTGGGTTGTATTACCTGTCCTTGGGAGCTCACACGTGAAGTGTTAATGATAATAATAATAACATGTTAAGTCGCGGTTTCGTGATATGATTTTTTTTTTCGCGCTTATCGGGATTGCTTGACTGATTACCTGGAAGACACTGTCAATGAAATTAATACAGCAGCTGAAATGGGCTACGCGGAATCTTGTCGACATACAAGTTGCCATTCTTGAATCTTGGCTTCGCATAGTTGGCACACGACGCGAAAAAAAAATAATGTCCCAGGATGGAATGACTATGTCGGCGAACTTCACGCTGCCAGCAGACTGGCGTATTACCCGTGGAGAGACGCAGGCAGGTCGTGCCCAAGTAATATATGGCTGGAAACGAATAGGCTTCACAATCTGTATCGAATTGCGCTCAAGGAAGTGCGTAAACGTGAAAAATGAGAGTTGAGCCAAAAGTGGTCTAGCAAGCTCACGCAAAGTAGATCCGTTGATTTTTGAAAAAAATAAAAGGTCTTCAACCTAAATTCCACCCCGTTGCGCAGTCAGTGAATGAAGTCGCTGGGAATATAGTATTGCGCATTTTCTTAAAGCCCATTATGCTTTTATTATGAATTATTTTGCTCATGATAACCATGAAAGTTGCGTTGATGGCATCCATGTAAATCTGACTCCCTCTAACGAACAATTCACCGTAGCTGAAGATGAGATTTGTTAAGCGTTGAAAAGGCTAAAGAACAACGAAAAATCCGGCGGTAGCACTAGTGCTTGAGAGACGAATGTCACCGAACAGATGACTACAGACACCTAGTTTGGCTCTTAAAGCCGAACAAGGAATGGAAATGGCTACACTCAGGTCATAAATAATTTCATAGACAGTGGATCTCCCATGTACTTGTGCTTTCTCGATGATAAGGCTGTGTTTGACCGAGTTCACTATTACTCTCTATTTCAGTGGATGCTTCAGAAAAAAAAACCTCCTGATATTGTTAAGACTCTGGAGTATTGGTTTCAAACTCAGATATACTATGTGATATGTGCTCAGTTTTGCTGATGACTTGGTCCTTCACCCCATTCCAGTGGGCCACAAAAATTCGTTTAAATTTACAAGAGCGACGCCAGTAAACTGTGTACAAAATACAATACTGTTAAAACTGTTTGTATGTATATTAAACATAGGAGAAGTAGACTGCCTTTTGATAAAGTCCCTAGATTCAATCAATAGTGTCGATGTCACTTAAGTAGAAGCTTCTCTTAGCTAGGTCATAAACTCACGCAGAGGCTGATTAGAAAATTTAGTCACGCCACTGCTCGGAAGAGGTCAATGCCAGCTGTTTCGGAGCTACTGCTATCCCTGTACTCTAACTCGCTTAAGGTAAACTTTCGGCAGAAGTCTATTGGACGCCTGCATGTAGCCCATAATGACCTGTTTCGGCGCCTGATGAATGTGCCGAGGTCAACTAGTGCAATTGTGATATTTGTAAAAAGTAAACGGATTGCCACAAAATTAGGGTAAGAAAGTGCGCTTTCAGTCCCCAACTCAGAATGAAAAAAAAAAAAAAGATAATTCCTTACTAAAGGCAATCCCTAATGGTCCTGGTTAGAGCGTACTATTACCAAACAGGAGCCAAATAATGGACCACAATGTATGTAGTCTGTCATGATGGTAATAGAGTTTAGTATTAGGCTGTTCCTTGACTACAATGCCCCCATGTGTTCCTAGAAATCCATATCATTGCTATAAATTATTCAGGAATACTCAATACACACTTGTAATTGCTACGGACTGTTGAGGTAAAGTTTTGTACATCTGGCATCGCAAAGCCGGCCAATGGCAGAGCGTGTTGTTTTTTTTTGTTCGGTGCCAGCGCAACAATCAAAAGCCCATTCAGTCATCTTGACACCAATAGCGAGGCGCCTCCGTGGTACCCTCGATGAACTTCTCCCAAAGCTAGTGAAAACTGATTATTCTATAACTACTTCTATTTTCACAGTCAGAACCATTATACGGGTTAACACAGAAAGCTAATTAAGTTTGAATGAAATAATATCTATAGCTATATCGCAATTGTATTATTGAAGATATCTTCATTGCGGCTCTTCGAGAAATGAATTAAAAACTTTTCAGAGCATTAAGCAGTTATTGCTGAGAAATGCATTTTATTCAATGACATTTTGTCCCAAGAAGACAGACTAAACTATATCAAACGGAAACACTGACCGACCAGGAGCATATATTTCTTGTTCAACCACGTTTTTGCGAGCTTTGAAGGATTGGAATTGAATGAATATCGTTAACATAGTTTAAGGGGACCGAACATCCAATAAAAACCTTGAAGTTATCAAAATTCACTTCCTTCCACTAAGCACTAGCTTATACATCAGACGAATACACAGGCAAAATTTTAGGCAGCCAGTGTAACCCTAACTGGGTAGAATAGGAGACTGGAAGCGGGGGGGGGGGAATTTGTAACACTTCATTTTTTTTACTTCAAAAGCTTGTTTATTATTAGCCCAATCTTCATGAAACTTGACAAAGGTATGTAAAATCGGATGAAAGTCAGGGTTTAACTCAAGTACATTTTTGCCATAGAAAATGAGTTATACGAAGAAAACAGAAATCCCGTTTTCTTTGAATAACTCGTTTTCTATGGCGAAAATGGGAAAAAGTAGATAAGTCTAACCGTTTCCGATTTTACAAATCTGTGCCAAGTTTCAATCAAATTGGAACAAAAATATAAAAAAAAAATTGAACCATTTGGCGAGAAATTTTATATGGCGAAATTCGAAAACACGGCTTTAAAAAAAAAGGTTTTCATTTATACACCGATTCGAATGAAACTTGGAACAGGTATGTAAAATCGAAAAGGAATGTGGGGTTCGACTCATGGACTTTTTCCCATGTTCACCATAGAAAACGAGTCATTCAGGAAAACGGAAGTGCAGGCTCTAATCAGGCTTCTGAATAGTTCATTTTTCGACTTCAAAACTTATCTCCTCCCAACAATTTTGAAGCTAGAGAGCTGCGGTTTTTACATTGTATTTGTAATTTACTTAACTTTCATATGGGTGAACAACATTTCTGAATTTCGATTTAGTTTATGAGATATTTTTGTTTTTAGAAAGAAGTTGAACAAAATTGAAGAAATCGAAAAATGAAAATATCCTAGAAATGAAATCAACATTCAAAATTGTTGTTCAACCATAGGAAAGAGGAGTAAATGAAAAATACGATGCAAAAAAAATCGCAGCTCTGTAATATCAAAATTGTGGGAGGAGATAGGTTTTGAAAATTTTGCAAAAATTTCGTTTTCTATAAGTCGTTTTCAATAAGTCGGACAAAAATGCTCCGAGCAAACAGTGTTTTGATGTTAAAGTTTGGCGAAGATCTCTGCACAAGTAAAGAGGTTTTATCGTAAGTTGTTCGGTCCACTTAAATTACATTCACTGTTAATTTTCCACTGCCAATATACAATAAATTGTATGAAATTACAGCTGCTCCACGGGCGTCGTAAACTTGCAAGCATTATTTCTTCCGTGAGTTACAAAGTGCATAAGCTTCGTAAATGAGCTTACACATTGTAATTCTGAGATACAATGTAGGCGGAACTTTTACCAGCTTGTATCTGGCTCTATAGATCTGAGCCCAGGTTCCAGATGACGATCAAAGTCGGAATCCTTATCCTTCGTAAAATTGAATGTACTTCTTGCTCTGCCAACGCTGAAATCCCATTAATGTAAATTTCAATCAACAATGAAAGAAAAGTAGCAAACATGGGCTTGGCATGAAGGTAATAAACTACTTAGTAACCTTGGGAAAGTTTTTCACAACGGCCGCCTTAACCTTTGACACAGAGCTTCAAACGATTGCAAAGGTTTTCAGCTGTGGGCCGCAGCACCTCTTGGCCTATTTTGCCTCATTCTTTCAACAAGGATTTTTTGAGATTCCAAATTTATGTGAGGACAGGCGTGCACAGGCTTCTGCTTCCAAATCGACCAAATGGAATAATCCGTAGGGTTCAGGCCAGGTAAGTACGGAGGCCCTCTTGACTAGTTCACCTTCACACCTTTATTGTCTCCACATCACAGTACAAGTTAAAATACTAACAAAGTAAAATAATCAAACACTTGGAAACATGCCCCTGAAAGCTATTGCTTATTGGGCACACTACATCTACAGGTCATTATATCGCCTTATACAAAATTCTCGGAATTTACATTTAAAATCTTTATGAGACTTCGGTTGAATTAGAGGCTCCGGTACATCATTAAATGCTCTAAAGCACTGATATATTGCAAATTGTTTCTCTACCTATAATCTACTCGCAGGCAAATTAAAACGGTTATTTCTGATGTTATAATGTCTATCAACAAGTAAATGCCTAAAATGACTATCGTAGAACTCATTTTCGCCTGCAATGGCGCTACGTATAAATTTAAGTAAGAAATAGCGATGCACATCTTCATATTTCAAAATATTAAGATTCAAATACATAGGATTGGTACGAACTAAAGGAATGCTATTATTGTCTCTCTTTACATGTAGTATAGTTCTAAGTACATCATTCATCAACGTTTTAACCGGCTTCAAAATGTTATTAGTTGCTCCACCCCAGATAATAATTGCGTATGTTAACTGCGAATAAAACAATGAATAGTATAAACTTAGTAAAACATCTCTAGGTAAGTACCTTGACACTGAATAAATTACGCCTTTTGATTTACTTAATTTCTTACATAGATTAGATACGTGTAGAGAGAACTTGAGCTTATTGTCAATTATTATACCTAAGTAATTAATAGACGTAACCCACTCTACTCGTTCCCCATTAAAATACACATCAGTTACATTATTCGTTCTTGCAGAGATAAAAAGCATAAGTTTCGTCTTTTCGGTATTTGGTGTTAATTTATTTATTATCAGCCATAATGAAGTCATTGAAGTTATGAAGTCATTGAAAATTACTATGGCACCAGTTTTGATGCAGATTCTTGTTGGAAGATCCAGTGCTGGCCTCGAAGGTGACTTTGAGCCCAGGGAAGTTGCACAGCCTCCAAGTTATCTTTTCGTTGGGTTTCTTGATTGATTTTCACTCCCTCCTCTACAAAACAATGAGGGGGGGGGGGGTTGCCAGGGAACAACTTTCGGCCCAAACAATGAGCAATCGAGGGTTCGGGCGATGATGGACGTGTGTTCGGTTTTCAGTTGGATGCTGACACCAAACCCTGTAATTTTGACGGTTATGAGCCTGTTCAAGCGTGAACCACTTCTCAGCGGTGAAAAGCAGGCGCTTCCAGTTGTCACCCCCGGCCCTCCTCAACAACGCCTGACATCTTTCCGTCCTCACGTTTTTGTTCGCGTCTGTAAGCTTTTGCATATTGCGGAGCTTGTAAGGCTTGAGTTGCAAGTCCTCTATGACCATCACACGCAATTATTCTCGGTCAACTGCAATGTCACAAGTGACTCCACTCACTGAAACCCTCGAATTTTGCTGCACCCTCTTTTAGATAATTTTTCGCGTTCGATATGTTTTGCAGGACCGTTTTCTGCATCATTGAGGACGGTCATCTTCATTGCCAAGCTCTCGATACCTCTCGATGGTCTTAGAGACTGTCTACCGTGGAATTTTCAGCGCTTCAGCTATGTTACACTGTCTCTCCCCTCCTTCATGAAGTGATAAATATCGTTCACTGGTTGAAAATGAAACTCAGATCTGAAACAAAGGAAAAAGCTTTGAAAGTAACACAGGGATAATTTTTTATTCAAATGTCGGCACAGAAACTGGAATCATCTGGTTTAACTTTGGGAAAAGGATGTTGAAGTTTGTCTCCGTTATTGCTCGTCACCCGGTATATACGTTTTCAGTTCATAATGCACAAACTGAGTAGATGATCAACGTGGCTCTGAATAAGGCATTTTCATAATACAGTAGGCACAATAGTTATTTTTCCAGCTTGCCCCCCCCCCCCCGAAAACGTAGTTTTCACTTTTACGCTAAAACTTTGATGTAGTTAAATCGTATCATTGCCTATACAAGATATGCGTCGGGAATTAACTTAAACGGTAAGTGATGACTAAGGCTGTGACAATATGCTCTTATAGACAGAGAAGTCAATGATAACTCCAAAACAACAAATTGCATTAAGTATATGCTCCTACAGTGCACTGCTTCTGCAGGTTGTGTTACCGTCATAGCTTTACGTTTGAGCGGTTTATAGTTGTTTTTGAGTTATCACCGACTCTTCTGTCTGTAACAGCATATTGTCATAGGCCTAGTGATGACCGTGCGCTTGCAAATGGAAACATTTTGTTTTCATGTTATCTAATGCCGGGGCCACATACAGATTCGTGCGCAAACTGTGCAGTTCAGGTGTGATTTCGATGGATGTTTAAAATCGGTAGCATAAATGACGTCATATTCTAGCTTCCTTATGTGAATGCATAGGGTTTTCTCTACATAAGGGTCTTTTCCATCGATATCATGGAGTGTGCTGCTCAGATAAATCGAAACACAAAGCACTCATATTTGATAGTAATTTGAGTTGGCCGTTGTAGGCCTGTAGCTATTTTTTCATCAGCATATTAGTAATGAAAGTGCGTCGATCAGTGAAGAGGTAACATCACAAATTCCTGGTCGCTATTTTTAAAGGCCGGGTGCACTAGTATCAATAAAAATTCCAAAACACTAAGCTGTTGATGCGGACTAGGACGCTTCGAACACAGTTTCCGAACTAATAATTATGATTTTTTTGTTACGGCAAGCAATTGAAATAGAAACTAGAGCTTTACTGGGAGTTGATATTGCTTTGACGAGCGTGATAAGCTTGAAAGTGCAAGAAGTTTGAAGTTGACCATTTAAAAGAAGATCTTCGAAAATAGATGCATTTTGCACCACCCTTCTTCATAATTTAATACCGTAGCCCAAAATTCCAGATTTTATCCAGAGCTACTATCAGTCAAGTACAATTTTTTTATCCTATTTATTTTGCGAAATAACCACGACAAGCTCAGTAAAGTTATCGTGCACGCATAGCTACCTTAGCTACCTGACACATAGCTACCTTATTTTTAATAAATATGATGTCGACTAGAAATAAAAATTTGACGTTTCGTGAACACGTACTTCCAATCATCTGAGTAAAATGAAAATCCATCAACTATAAGTGAAAGATTTTTATTCCTTTCGATTTACATGTGGGAGAGCATACGTGCTATCGGAGGGAAGACAAAAATGCGAATGAACAGAGCTACTTGGAGGGGCCGAATGTCAGTGCCGTACAGTCAGAGGATGTGGGACTAATTGTAGACTGTGTGAAGCGGTACAGTTAAGCCCTAAAGTTAAGGCTGGGGCTTGTTCTATGGATGTATAGAGACTCTATTGTTGTGAGCTCGATTGGGTTAGAAGAGTTTATGGCGGAAAAGTTATTCTTGATGACGGGATGGTTATTTTGCTCAGCATGCGGGTGGGGAGCTACATGTGAGAGTTTTGAGACTGGTGAGCCAGTTCGACTAGATATACATAAATCTTGGTCAATGCGGGTTTTGAAATACTGCCGATGTACGAGGTATTACAAGCTCTGCATTGGAAATGGTAGATAACACTTGTAAAAAGTGGTGTGGGAGGTTTGTCTTTAAATTTAAAGTAAGGCCCTACGGTAAATGTGTTTTTGTATGAAAATTTGAAGTTTAGGTGAGGATAAACTTGAGAGATGAACGCTTTCAAAGTGTTTACCGTACTTACTGAGGCTTTGATGTAGTTCGGGAGCGAGTGGAAGAAATCTAATTTATTGACGAAAGATTTACCAATGCCGGGGTCGACCACTTTGTCTAAGAACAAGTTGCAGTAGTGGTTCAGAAAATGTTGCGGATAACCGTTATTTTCGAAAAATGTTCTTAAAAAGTTAACTTCATTTGAGAATGCAAGGTAAGAGGAAGACAAATGGTGTATCCGAAATAGTAGTTTTTCTTGCATCGATTTTAAATTGATCGTAGCAGTGAATGAAAGAACTTGTCCCGAAGCCTGAAAATGGGGGTTTTCTGAAAACTCCAGCGGTCGGCGTTGAGTCCTGGTTAGTTATTATATAAAACACGTATTAAAGCTAAAGAATTATTGGATTTGTATTCAACAGTGAATTTGATATTTGGATTCAAATATTACGGAAATGAATCAGAATGAGTTTGATATATGAATATGGGGAAGGCGTCAACTACATAACGATTTTATGGGATTGGTTTAAAGTCACTTGGGCAATTGTTACGCCAAAGAGCTTCATGATGACGCTGGAAAATATTTTCTAGCGATGGTCCGAGCGAGGGCCCAATCGAAACTCCTTCGATCTGTTTGTACAGTCTATTGCTAAACATGAAGAAGGACTCTTTAATAGCAAGACTAAGGAAGGCTTTAAGGTAGGTTTCTCCATTTTTTGAAATAAGTCCGTGTATTCAAAAACTTTGTAACGAATAATATCTATAGTTTGCTTTACAGTAATGTGTGTGAAAACTGAAAAGAGAGGTGATATCAAACCTGGATAAGTAGGCACTGGTAGGCAATTGAAGTCTTTGATACCATGCCGAAATTCAAATGAGTTACGCAAAGTGTACTGGCTCGTTGTTAAAACTCAAGTAATGACATGAAGTATTTTGCACAGGAATTGAACAGTGTTTTTAAGCAGCTAGAATTGGTCGTAATGGGGTACCGGCTTTGCGTGCCATTAGAAGCCCGCACATAACTCCAGGGGAAGCACATAAATCGTAAAGCGAACAGTAAATCGAATTAGTTATGATGCCCCATCCAAACAATTTTTAAAAAAAATCTACACTGCTTAGACATAAGTATTTGCACAACTCTATTTTTTATGTATTTTTAAATATTCTCGGTCTGCTTTCGGATAATTAATACAGGAAATTTTTATAACATATATATATATAATAAAATATTTAAACAGAACAGTCAAATGTGCACTTATCACAAGAAAATTTAACACAAGTGAAAGTAGTAAGGAACAATAGTATTTGACCAACATATATATGATGTTAATTCTTTGATATTTAATAGTATAATTTGACTAAATTAGTTTGGAAATTATTCTAGAACGTTCACGAAACATCTCGAAACAAATGCAATGTAAACAAACCACAGCCGGCGCAATCGTTACCTCTCTAGACCTCCTTGAAGTCGCGCACACTCTCACTACAATGCCCAAAGTAAAAGAAATCCCTGAAGCTACTCGTAAACGGATAATTCCACTGCGTAGTGAGGGATTGGCTTATAGAGTAATAGCATAACGTGTCAATGCTCCTTTTTCAACGGTTGGAGCAATAGTCCACAAGTATCAAGTGACTGGGGCGGTCTTCAACCTGTCAAGAGCTGGAGCTCCGCGTAAGGTCATGGGTCGTCCTCGGCGCTACATGCTGCGTAAGGTGACTAATGACCCCATGACAACTCGTGCTGACCTTCAGAGTGAACTGGCGTCTCAGGGACTGCATGTCAGCAAGAAAACTATTGTTAGGGAATTGAACCGTACTGGCATTCA
>LQNS02278138.1:1732291-1744635 GCA_001587735.2 Parhyale hawaiensis
AAAAGCCCCGCTTTCTCTTCAAGCTAAATTTGAGAGCTCTATTCATTTATTTCGGGTCATCTTCAGGCTGTAGTGGTGCAGTGAGAGGTGCTGAGCTGTTGTGAGTAGCTGGCAAGGACTGACTCCATGAAGGATGTTACATCTAGTTATAAACTTAGGCGCGGTGTGGTGGGCGAAGGCGGTCGCTGATTGGCTGGGAGGCTGAGCTGGTGTCCAGTGATTCTACGCGCTAGGGCTATGGCCGATATATTAGCAAAGAAAGCAAATTTGTCTGCAAAGCCGGCAGGTGGACGATGGTCGAGTCACCAATGTTACTATATTTGTGCAATACAAGAATGTAATTTTTAAATTACATTCTTGTGTTGCGCAAACTTTGAATTGTTGAGAAACAGCGTTGCATTACCCACATCAACGCTACTGGCGCCCATTAGTAACGTTAGGAATAGTCCTATTCCTATCAAAAGTAGTGCTAAATTCAGGCACTACACAGACGTAGTTGGTATGTGTGTAGTGTGCCGGTGTGGAGTGGAGGATATTGTGTGACAAAACCGATAGCGTTGCTAACAATTTCCTGCCATTTGTGTCATAATTTTAATTTCATCTCTTGTGTTTTCTGTGCCGCTGGACGCGTATCGTTAAAATTTCCCGCAAACTACGGCACTGAATTTCGCTTGTTTTTATTTACTGTAAACCTACATAGCGGATGCGTTGCATGAAATTTTTTTGCTAATTATCTAGCAATGAATTTGTTGCTCTTGTTTTGTTGCTTGTGAAGCTAGATACTTTGTGCTGAAATTTTCTGCACTCTCTGTACAACGGTTTTCGTGTGTACTTTATCAGAATAATGTGAAGGTGAATGCCCTGTGTACGCAGTACCTACTGTCGTAATTAGCAATGTTTTCAGCTGCAGTTGTTTCTTGTGAAGCTATATACTTGGTTTTAGAATTTCCTCATGTGCATGGAGCAGTATCTTACGTTTTTACAAATTATATTTATTGTAAAACCGAGTGCGTCGTACGATTAATAATAACAATAATAGAATAACTTTGCACTCATTAGCCCTATTCCAAAGTTCTCTATTAAATTTCTGCAAGGGTGCTTTGTCCCGTAGTATGCCTACCACAGTTAAACCTTTGTAACAAGGTACAAGAAAATACGTAGCCCGGTAATAACAAATTAATCAGTTAAACGAGTTACAAATATCCAACCGTACCGCTGTTACCGCACAATTAACACTCAGCAACCGAAAAAAAAGCTTCATGGAATTATTGAAAAATTTGGGTTTTTGAAACATACACTGGTATCCTAGATACGGCAGTCAACCTTGAAGGCATGGATTGCTTAACTGATGGACTCTTTTTGAATTGGTTTCAAGGTGGATCCAGTCCGCATAGCTTAAGGAATCCATGGCCACCAAAACGACCAAAGCTTAAGCTCCAAATTATGAAAACGAAAATCATCTGCTCGATTTGTTCGCAACTTATTGCGAGTCTAGTGGATAGTTTCCTATGCCGGGGACACACTGTGCAAAGGCACGCACGATTAGACTTGAAGATATACAGCTTCTACGTCGTTCATGCCATCGTAGCAATGCAACTGACTATCAATATGTGCCGAGGAGGCATGCGANGAAAGCGTAGATATGATACGGGTGAAATGAACTCAAGTCTCTAATTTACGCCTATCTATTTGTGAAGAGCGTGACACACACACACACACACACACACACACACACACACACACACACACACACACACACGTAGATACAAGCGTATTAATATATAGATGTTACCTCTAGTTATAAACTTAGGCGCGGTGTGGTGGGCGAAGGCGGTTGCTGATTGGCTGGAAGGCTGAGCTGGTGTCCAGTGATTCTACGCGTTAGGGCTATGGCCGATATATTAGCAAAGAAAACAAATTTGTCTGCAAAGCCGTCAGGTGGACGACAATGGTCGAGTCACCAATGTTACTATATTTTGCTGTCTGGCGATCATGTTAATCATAATTGTTGTCCACTACCCTCATGTGTCGATGTATGTAGCGTTTCTTGGAAATACACTGTATATTGTCCTCATTCCACAATAGAAAGTTGTTTACTTACCTGCTGCCTCATATTCTTTGCAAAGAGTTTTACCAGAATTATTAAATACTCCCAGTAGCGCAGATCATCAAGCGGTCGGGAGTTCGAGCCCGCACCAGGGAAGGAAAGTTTTGCGCTCGGGAATGTATAGCGTCAGCAGTTCTTTCACTGGTAGTCACTAGGAGGGCACTGGTGGCCTGATTGCGACGCTGTTGCCTATGTCAGTAAGGCAATAGCTAGGACAATATGTGACAGACTGCAGCCGTACACTCTAATGGGCCCAAGTGGTCATTTATCGATGCCAAAAACCAGTGCAAATGAGTTTCTCAGTTAAGGGCGAGCAGCCAAACCGACTCTGCCTACACCAGCCTTATGGCGGGTGCCCACTAACGCAAAAGTTGCATCACCACACATTTCCAACAAAGCTTCGGCTTACACGGGACTCTACCGCTGAGATAAATTTCTAAAATATGAGTCTTTTCTTGCTGTTAGTTCGCTATGGCAAGCGGCAGTGGTCAAGCGTTGAGTATGCCTCCTATATTTTGAGTTAGTTTATAGATTGAATGGCATAGAGTCTTAGAGTGACATTCAAACGCTGTCAGTTGTAGTCATGGTAAAGTGACCGTCGAAATGAAAAGTTAAATGACCGGGCAGAAATTACATTCATGTGTTACACAAACTTTGAATTGTTGAGAAACAGCGTTGCATTACCCACATCAACGCTGCTGGCGCCTATAAGTATCGTTAGAAATAGTCCTATTCCTACCAAAAGTAGTGCTAAATTCAGACACTAAACAGACGTAGTTGGTATGTGTGTAGTGTGTCGGTGTGGAGTGGAGGATATTGTGTGATAAAACCGATAGCGTTGCTAACAATTTACTGCCATTTGTGTCATAATTTTAATTTCATCTCTTGTGTTTGCAGTGCCGCTGGACGCGTATCGTTAGAATTTCCCGCAAACTGCGGCACTGAATTTCGCTTGTTTTTATTTACTGTAAACCTACATAGCGGATGCGTTGCATGAAATTTTTTGCTTGTTATCTAGCAATACGTTTGTTGCTCTTGTTTTGTTGCTTGTGAAGCTAGATACTTTGTGCTGAAATTTCCTGCACTCTCTGCACAACGGTTTTTATGTGTACTTTATCTGAATGGTGTGAAGGTGAATGCCCTGTGAATCTAGTACCTACTGTTTGTAATTAGCAATGCTTTCTGCTGCTGCTGTTTCTTGCGAAGCTGCATATTTGGTTTTAGAATTTCCTCCTGTGCATGGAGAACTATCTTAAATTTTACAATTATATTATTGTAAAACCGAGTGCGTCGTACGATTAACAATAATATAATAACTTGACACTCATTAGGTCTATTTCAAAGGTCTGTATTATATTTCTGCAAGGGTTCTTTGTCCCGTAGTATGCCAACCACAGCTAAACCTTTGTAACAAGGTACAAGAAAATACGTAGCCCGTTATTAATAGGTTAATCAGTTAAACGAGTTACAATATATCCAACCGTAGCGCTGTTACCGCACAATTAACACTCAGCGACCGAAAAAAGCTTCATGGAATTATTGAAAAAGTAAGGGCTTTTAAAACATACGCTGGTGTCCTAGATACGGCAGTCAACCTCGAAGGTATATACTACTTAACTGATGGACTCTTTTCGAATTAGTTTCTGGGCGGATCAGCAGTCCGTATAACTTGAGGAATCTATGGCACGACCAAAGCTTAAGCTCAAACTTATGAAGCGAAAATCATCTGCTCGATTTGTTCGCAACTTATTGCGAGTCTAGTGACTAAGTTTCCTATGCCGGGGACACACTATGCAAAGGCACGAACGATTTGACTTGAGGATATACAGCTTCTACGTCGTTCGTGCTATCGTAGCAATGCAACTGACTATCAATATGTGCCGAGGAGGCATGCGACCTCCACATCCTTACAATCAATTGGGAGTGTGATTGTACACAGCAGCCTGGCATGAGATACAACGTGCCTCATTCAAAGCACATGCAGCAATACCATCTTCTTGCCCGCCAAGGATGAGAACAGAAAACCGGGTATGAATAGATGTCTCATCCCTACTATATAGACTGTCTGTGCGAACGTTTGAAGAGCAAATAAAGCCATCGTTGCGCTTTGCCTCGAAGTGGTCGGTCCCTCCTCTTGGGAAATGCGAGGACGGTGAGGCAACAAGAAGCGGTAGATCGGCGGCAGGACAAAATTTAATGAGAGCTTCAGTAACCGTCAGTATTGCGTTGTAAGCTATTAATATATACGAGAACCGTTATCCAACAAGAGATATTTCATAAACGCTCAGGCCAATAGAATAGACTCCGCTTGTGAACGCTGAATCTGGCGTAGTGATGCTGAACGAATACGTATGTCTCTGTTTCTGTATTCCAGAGTCAGTGTCGAAGAGTTTGGGCGTTCCCTTGACACCTGCGCGTACACACCGCACACAAGCCGCTATAACTGCCGGCCACCCGGTCGATGACGCAGAGTCCGAATGCCAAGGCCCGGTTGTGGGTTATCCGAGGTGCTCGTCAAGCCTTCAACGCAGAGTGTCTTACGTGCGACCAAGTAGTTTTATTCCTTGTACTTAATCAGTTGAAAATTAGTTCACTGTTAGCAGTTTTTTGCCGGTATGTACATGCTCTATATGCTACTGGCAAGTGTTCTATATTGCACTGGGTACCACTTATACGTTAGTGATCACGCACGGGTCCAGATCAGGGCGCATATACTCATCTGGAAAGAATCGGGTAGAAGAATCACTTTCTGATGCTCACAGTCAGAAAATTATTGCTTTACTCAAAGAAGTATGCTCTGAATTCCGAGTTCGAAAGATATGAGTTGAAACGAAAATTCTCTGCTGAGAACTATTAGTAGAGTCCAACATGATGGAGCTTAGCAGGACCTGAAATGAACTGGAAGACCGGAGAACGCGCACGAACGCAATTACCGTCGATAATATCGGATGCAGTCAAAGGGCAAGTGGCATAGAAGTTTAGTTTAAGCTGACATCACCGCTTCACTTCGGTAAGATTGTATTAACCTATGGACACATTGGTGTACCTGTATTACGTTTTTATTGCACCTAACATACATTTTGATTGCTCCTAACCTACACTTGATTAAGTGCATACAGTTTCAAAGTCGACATTAAATGTTCCATCATGTTGTACAATTTTTGCACATTTGAATATCATTAAAATGAAAGTGATTCTGGACTTCGCAAGTTTTAATTATTATTATTATTATTATTAAATCCCACCAGACTGGCGACGTGGGAACGCAGAAACTCCATGAGGTTAACAAACCCCCACGCAACCAGCCGAGCGGGTGAAGAATAGCTCAGTGTACTGATCGTTTAAAGCTGCCAATACCCACACCAGCAAAGACAGAGTCATCAAGACCATTCCCAACATCAACACAGGATGGGAAAAACGAACGGGAACACTGGTCCGAACGGCATCGAAACGGTTCCAAGGCAAACTCATGAAGATCACTTGTACGCCGAGTATACGTACCTCACCCGAACAAATGGATCCGGAAGAAACTCAGACAGTGGATGACTGGGGCAGGTATAGATTTTATACAAAAAACAGACCCCACCAACTCTGCGACGATGCGCCAGATCACAAGGCATAATACCACCTCCATGAACGTACATCGANATACGTTAGTGATCCCGCACGGGTCCAGATCAGGGTGCATATACTCATCTGAAAAGAATCGGGTAGAAGAATCACTTTCTGATGCTCACCGTCAGAAAATAATTGCTTTACTCAAAGAAGCATACACTGAATTTCGAGTTCGAAAGATATGAGTTGAAACGAAAATTCTCTGCTGAGAGCTATTAGTAGAGTCCAACATGATGGAGCTTAGCACGAAGACCGGAGAACGCGCATGAGCGTAATTATGGTTGATAATATCGGATGCAGTCAAAGGGCAAGTAGCATAGAAGTTTAGATTAAGCTGACATCCCCGCTTCACTTCGGTAAGATTGTATAAACCTATGGACACACTATTAATCTTATATTATGTTTTGATTGCACCTAACGTACATTTTGATTGCTCCTAACCTACACTTGATTATTTGCGTACAATTTCAAGGTCGACATTAAATTTTCTATCATTTTGTACAATTTTGCACATTTGAATATCATTAAAATGAAAGTGATTCTGGACCTTGCAAGTTTTAATTATTATTATTATTATTATGAAATCACACCAGACTGGCGACGTTGGAACGGAGAAACTCCATGAGGTTAACAAACCCCCACTCAGCCAGCCCAGCGGGTGAAGAAAACAAAAGAATGTAAAAAAAGAATATCCAAGATCACAGAATAGCTCAGTGTACTGATCGTTTAAATCTGCCAATACCCGCACTAGCAAAGACAGAGCCATCAAGACCATTCCAAACATCCACACACGATGGGAAAAACGAAAGGGAACACTGGCCAGAACGGCATCGAAACGGTTCCAAGGCAAACTCATGAAGAGCACTAGTATGCCGAGTATACCTCACCCGAACAAATGGATCTGGAAGAAACTCAGACAGTGGATGACAGGGGCAGATATAGATTTTATACAAAAAACAGACCTCACCAACTCTGCGACGATGTGCCAGATCACAAGGCATAACACCACCCCCATGAACTCATATCGACGAATCACTTTGTCAAGCAAGCACTGATGGCAATCGGCAGTAGAACCCCAGACTACAGTATATGTTCTGCCTACAGACTAAGCCACACTTACCCGCTACTCGCAACCGGGTCTTTCACACGTCAGTCTTATTGGCTGGTGCGCACTAAAGCAAGAGTTCCCCGGTCACTCAGCTTTTCATTTCGACGGTCACTCTACCATGACTACAACTGACGGCATTTGAATGTCACCCTAAAACTTCATGTCATTCTATCTATAAACTAACGAAAATATAGGAGGCAGAGTCAAAGCTTGACCACTGCCGCTTGCCATAGCGAACTAACAGCAAAAAAAGACTCATATTTTAGAAATTTATCTGAGCGGTATAGTCCCGTGCAAGCCGAAGCTTTGTTGGAATTGTGTGGTGATACAATTTATGCGTTAGTGTGCACCCGCCATAAGGCTAGTGTAGGTAGAGTTGGTGTGGCTGCACGCCCCTAACTGGGAAGCCCACTTGCACTGGTTTTTGGCATCGGTAAATGACCACTTGGGCCCAGTAGAGTGAACGGTTTCAATCTGTCACATATTGTCCAGGCTATTGCCTTAGTGACATTGGCAACCGCGTCGCAACCAGGCAACCAGTGCCCTCCTAGTGACTACCAGTGAAAGAACTGCTGACGCTATACATTCCCGAGCGCAAAACTTTCCTTCCCTGGTGCGGGCTCGAACTCCCGACCGAGCGATGATCTACGCTACTGGGAGTATTTAATAATTCTAGTAAAACTCTTTGGAAAGAATATGAGCCAGCAGTTAAGTAAACAATTTTCTATTGTGGAATGAGGACAATACTTAGTATATTTCCAAGAAACGCCACTTTGATCGACACATGAGGGTGATGGACAAAAATCATGATGAACATCCTAATGATCACGAGACTGCAAAACATAATAACATTGGTGACTCGACCATTGTCGTCCACCTGCCGTCTTTGTAGACAAATTTCTTTTCTTTTCTAATACATATATATATTTCTTGAGACATTGCTATCTAGAATTGGGCTTTGTTTGATGTTCATGTAGATGGAGGTATGATGTGTTCCATAGTTAACTATGGTTTTGTCTCATTTTCAAAAATTTTCTATGCTAGTGCTTATCATTGAAACCCCAACCTGCAGCACACAATTCATACCGGTAAAGGAGCTCCTGACATTGCACAGCGAGGTGGGATCATTGCGGCTGACTTTCGCCTGGCCGAAATCTGCTCCCGTGCGGCTCCACATCCGACACTCAGCAGAGCCTGGATCGTAGCAGACGAGCATGGTCCAGTTCAGAAGCGAGGCCTTGACGAAACAGGAGATCCAGGAAAGGAGCTGGACCGTCTGACCAGGAATCTGGTCCAGCTGAGCGGTGTTGACCGCTGCTGGCAGCCACACCTCGGAATGTCCAGTCACCAGTCCGGCAGGTAGCAGAGTTAGCAGTAGCAGTTTTGTCATCCCCGCCATGTATATTTGGCTCTTTCAGTTAACTATATTTACAGATATTTACCTCTTCTGCTTTTGGAAATGGTTGCAGACATACAGTGAGATAAATATTTAATGGTAACACAATAGTCATTAATATCAGGGCTATGACAATATGCTCTTAAGGACAGAGAAGTCGATGATTACTTCACAACAGCGACAAAAAGCTCAAACGTAAGGCTATGGCGGTAACACAGCCTGCAGAAGCATTTCACTGTAAGAGCTTATACCTAATGGAATTTCTTGTTTTTGAGTAATCATTGACTTCGCTGTCTAAAAGAGCATATTAGCACAGCCTCAGTCATTATAGTTAATATGGTGGGAATCGTAAAACAGCCCTACATATTAGCTCAGTTTATAAGGAGCCACGTTTTGAGATCACGAGTTCTGCACCATGTTTGTTTCGCCTACATTCGTTAAACAATTTCTTCGTTGAACACCAAGAAAAACCTGAAATTGTACAACTAAATATTTTACTACTAGATTATTGCTACATACACCGTTTTGCTGGTTACACAGTCTGGCGCCAGCGATAGCTGCAGTTGGCGAAAACTCCTTTACCTCTTGTATTATTCTCTCATTACGACTTTGCACTAATAGCTAGAAACAGAGAAATTAAAACGAGAACGAGCCTACTAAAAGGGAGGGTATCACTTGCGAGGCTATCTATCATCGAAGTCAAAAATGTCAGCAGTTAAAAAACATATATAACAAAATATTTCCTTACGCAGAGATACAAATTTGAAAGACATCAAGCAGTCATTTTATATAATTCTAGATTTGAAAAAGAAATATCCTAGCTATTGCGGAATACCTCTTTGAGGGAAAAAGAGAGTTTGTGGAGTGATTCAACTGATGCACGAGAAATAATTAGCAGTGAAATGATAACGATGAGGCCCACGCACAATTGCGGCAGCAATAACCTATAATCAATGCTGCTCCAGCAGCCGCACTGCCTAAAAGAAACATTTGACAGCCTTCTCTAAAACTACGTTTTATTCATCACATACTCCAAACAAGGACAAATCATTGCCGCCATCCTACTGCTGTAAAAAATTTTTCCAATCAGTAGTAACAACAGACATAATTCCTCATAGTTCTAGTGCTTTTTATACATGTCATGATTTAAAAACTAGCTTAATTCCATAGGTGGTACTGCAGCTATTTTTACTATTAACGTGTTCATTTCTATTGCACTCTGAGTGTCATAAAATGATGCAACAAGCAATAGAGAAAAACTAGAGCACTCTGAGAGCGCATACCTCCGCCAAGCGAGGCAACGGTAGCAAAAATTCAAGTTGGCTCTGAAGCCATAATTTTCTTTGTAAAAACTCCAAAACCTAATCATTTCTGCCTTTCGATAGTAATAACAGAGTGTGCAATTTTCTTGAAGATCTATTCATAACTTTTTGGGTTATACTGCTAACAAACATTAAGACAAGCATGAGTCAAAAACATACAAACAAAATGATCTGCACCAAAATCTGATTATATATGTCTTTTAACATTACTAACAACCCCTATAAATTTCATAAAGATCCATTCATTATTTTTTTACTTATTGTGCTAACAAGCATAAAGCTCAAAACAGTGACAAACGAACGAACTATAGGATAATTACCGAAATTTGGAAATTGACTCTTTGTTATATACCTAACAACTCATGTTACTTTCATCAAAATCCATCCATAACTTTTTGAGCAATGGCATTGAGAAAAAAATGAGGCAGACAAACAAACAAGCAAGCTGATGGGCATATTTTCACCAAAAGTTATTCATCTATTCCTCCTAACATTCCCTGTAAATTTCGCCCATATCGATACATAACTTGTGTTATCTTGGTGACAGACAGACAAACAAACAAACACGACGAAAACATAACCTCCTTGGCGAAGGTAACAATATAATATAATTAGCTAGCTTAGATAACGTATATAATTTAGTCCTCGATTTCAGATTTTCTCAATTTTGGGAGGTCTGCCTTTCATGCATTTTCTTTGTGTGATGTTCCTGAGCGTTCCTAGTGTCGAATCGAACGCTTAGTATTCAAGATTTGAACAGGTTAAGCCTAGTCTGCTCCATTTATCTCATTCGACTTTATCGCTCGCTGCGCACTTCCTGCCTACTATTGACTATAAACAGATTGATATTGTCGACAGTAAAAGTTTCAAACGCCACACAGTTTAGCGAGGTTCCGTACGTTGTCACACGTGTGGCCCTCCTCGGTATTGAATCACGGGGGAAAAATCGTCAGCAATGTACTGCCTACTCCACTATTCTGCTCAAGAATGTCTATCACCGTTCCTTCGTTTATTATTTCCGAGAAGAAGGTTATGTTTTTGTCGTGTTTGTCTCCAAGATAACTCAGAAAGTTATGGACGGTTATTTGCGAAATAGACAGAGATTGCTAGGGATGTTAGTAGTCATAGATTAACTTTTGATGAAGATCCGTTCAACCGTTTGCTTGTTGGCTATAGACAGATTTTCATGAAAGTTACACGAGTTGTTAGGTATGTACATACATCACGAGGAGTAAATGACCAATTTCTGTGATTGTCTGCTTGTTCGTTTGTTCTTTGTCTCTGTGCTTGGTGATATGGTAGTTAATTAAATAACTGAAAAAGTTATGAACGGATATTTATGCAGTTTACAGGAATTGTTACTGAAGTTAATAGACATAAATATAATAATCAAATTTTGCTGAGGATTGGTGGTCTGTTTGTGTGTTTGACTAATGCTTGTCAGAATATTTGTCAGTAACATAACTCGAAAAGGTATGAACTCTTCTTCAAGAAAACTGCAAAAGCTGTTATTACTATCAAAAGGCACACATAATTAGAGTTTGGCTGTCAAACAAAAGATACCATAGTTTCAGAATCGATTTAAATTTTTCGTTACCGCTGCCTTGCTTGGCAGAGGTTAGCGATCACAAAGTGTTCTAGTTGTTTTCTGAATTTGTGTTATTAGAACTAAAATTATTTGTTTCTGCACTGGAAACAAAGTAAAGTTTAGTGTCTCTGCTGATATTTTCAGTTACTTCAGACGCCTTTAAAGCTTTTTGTTATCAATTTGGCAAGGTGATGGCCCTATTACTGAACAGCTAATAAATTTTCTCCTCTAATCCTTCAAATCTTGATGAAGAAAGCAAGTAGAAACCAATATTCAGCATATTATATAACAGTATTTGTAAACGCATGCCGTATATTCAAAACTGTATTTTTTTGGTTACGATCGTTTCACTGTTTATAAAAATGTAGACGCGAACGCTATGATCAGCATAGGATATGGACAAAGTTCCTGAACTCATTTTAAAGAAAAATACATGGTGTCTTATACTGTTACACAGCAGGCAGTTCCACAGTGTGAAGCAGATCTGGGGAAAGAGTGATTAACTTGGATCTACGTGTGGGTCTAACAGAAGTTCTAAGGGTCAGGTTGTTGGCAGCGCCTGTATGATCTGCTTGTAAGGTGCTACCGAGCTTCGACCAAACGGGTATTAACGATGGTCGGCTTTGATTTAGTCATGGCTTAAACTTTTTCGCGCTGGAAAGATGATTCAAATTGTCGAAGCGAGGTCCAGATGAAATACAAGGAGATCAGCAAGGCTATTAACTAGAGA
Organism: Parhyale hawaiensis; assembly: GCA_001587735.2. Classification (NCBI taxonomy): domain Eukaryota; kingdom Metazoa; phylum Arthropoda; class Malacostraca; order Amphipoda; family Hyalidae; genus Parhyale; species Parhyale hawaiensis. The sequence goes on from LQNS02278138.1 coordinate 1,744,158, forward strand.
CGGACAAGGACAAAAGTGAAAGAAATGGATTGTGGATTCGCGTGAGAAAAAATAAACACTCGAAATTGTCGCTTATTATCACCGAAGCGAAGAGCCGTGATAATATTTTCGTTCAAGATTTAAGTATGTAAAATTTATATGTACATTTGTGTGGCCCCGGAAAAGTGGTGGAAGGAGTTGAGCAATGGTCATAAATTTTGCCGGGAGTCTGGTGGGTTGTCTTCGATGTGGCCCATGCCAATAAACTTTGATTACCAGGTAATCAAAAACAACGTCGATGAAATTAGCTCCCACCTCCGAGTGATGTTTTTTCGCTACAGCCATTCTAGTTGCATATATATATATATATATATATATATATATATATAGTTGCATATATATATTTATATATATATATTTACTACTATATATATATATATATATATATATATATATATATATATATATATATATATATATATATATATATATATATATA
>LQNS02278138.1:1744673-1755942 GCA_001587735.2 Parhyale hawaiensis
ATATATATATATATATATATATATATATATATATATATATATATATATATATATATATATATATATATATAAAACTAGAATCAGCTGGCAATAAAAAATGGCTGCGATTTATTATGTTGTGCGTTACCCAAAATGAGGCGGAAGGAGTTAAGTCAAAATAATACTTTTTTAGCAATCAGGTGGGTTGACTCAGATGTGAAAACTGTTTGTCGAAATTTGTCTCTCCTACAAAAGAGGGAGGAGTTGAGCAATGTTCACAATGTTTTTTGTAGGAGTCAGGAGGGTTCACCTAGGTGTGAAAAATGATAAATCTCTAGAGCTAGCTGGCCATCAAAAATGACGGCGTTGATATTTACATCCGCCGTGAGTAATGGTCTTACGCCCGTCGGCACTCTAGTTAAGAGGCAAAAATCAGTAGTAACTCGCATGCCACCCGACAGAACAACGACAGGTTAGGCCGGAGGTTCTGATAGCGTATTGCACGGTCAATGAAGAGATTTCTTCATTTTTTTTTTAGATGGAAGACAAGTCAACGCCGCGGTGAATTTCAATCGTCTAAGTGAGTGAGCTGCATCCCATGCAGATATCCCAAACCCCTAAAGAGTAGCTTCAAGGAAAGCTCCTTGACTCTGGTTTTGGCTGCTGTTTCGGTGGAATTCCTCTCTCGTCAATTATAGAAACGCTGTACAAATTATCTTAGCAGAACTACTGCATCAAACAAATTTTGACTTCGAGAAAACTAAAATGCACAAAAGGAAATATGCACACTTTGGGCGGCGCTCCCTCTCGCACGCCGGACTCGACCAAGGCCTCCTAAACTACAGGCCTGGGTCTGAGCCTCCAATATGGTCCGATTGCGTAGTCACTGGAGGAATAATTTCACACGGCCTGATATTATTGGTACCTGCTCTACATATGTTGGAATTATGAGGTGGAATATTTACGCCAAAACCCGCATTTCAAGCAAGCATAATCAAAAGTTCTTTGCGAAATTAGTGCCGTCATTTTTAGGGCTGGATAATTTACTACTGTGTATTGATTCGCTTATGTGTCAACTTTGAGACACGTTTGAAGAAAACAGAGGAAAATTAGACTAGGGGTTGTAGATAATTACAAAAGTATTCGGTAGCTTTATGCTTGAATGTACTTCTTGTATTGTCAACATATAAATACGTAGAACACTAAAGATATCTGAAGCTTCTCTTAGCACCCTCATGCATCAAGTTCTTAGATGCTTCTCACAGATAATTTCGTTGCACCCTATAGTTTTCGTACTACATTTCATTCGTCGACGAAATACCTTTTTGATGAGAGAAATATTTTCGACGCAGTCATATCATGGTGGATAGATGATTCTTACTAAAAATGAATATTTTGAGTGTTTCTTGACTACCTGCGAAAGGTTATTATTTTTTTCTGCTTGTAATAGAAGGAAACGAAGGGTTTCGCTGCCGAGCAGGTGTGAAGACAAGCGCGCTCACCTCTTCTATAATCTTTTAAGTTGACAGTTATATTGACAAAAGTGTAGCAATGGAGAAATGTCATGAATTCTTCGCCTTCTTCCTCGGCTGCCGGGTACACTAGAGTGTAAATAAATAATGTGAATACTAACCCACACACGTACATCCAGTGTATATCAATATTTATATACAAGGGTAAAAGTAAACATATATAGCAGACACACAGCGTTAGACCGTTACAAGTCCAGGTCCTAAGAGCCACTGGCGACGCTGATTATTCTTAACACACTTGCGGAGGTTCAATTATTATACAAGTACATAGCTTATTGCATTTTCGAGTGAGGTAATCTAGTAGAACTTCGAAATGTTTTGTTCTTGTAAAGTTTCTGACACGCAATTGCTGAATTACTGGTCGTTAAAGTGTCATTAGCGGCCTGAAGTTTTTACAGTTGTATGTGCTATGAACTTGGTAGTGAGTATTGATATGTATTATACCTGCTGTACAGTCGCCGGCAGCCCCGGAACTGTCCCAGCAAGTCAAATCGGCATAAAGAAAAGTAGACGTTATTCCACATATCGCTCGCAGATCTTCCGTTTCATACTTCGATTGCCTATACGATTCCGCGCATTGTCTTAAGTATTTAGTTCTATAGTTTTCACCTTTCATATGAGTTTATTTTTTTAACTCATTATTTCTCCGAAGTTCAGGGCGTCTGCAGGCCAGCCTTCAATGCTTTCGATAAAAACATTTTAGAAGCCAGTAACAGAAGTATATTGATAGCAACTGCTGTCGTACCTTGAATGTGTCTGCAGCGCGGGAGGTATTCAGGTGCGTTAGTTGTTGAACAACTCAAGCTTCACTAATTGCATTCTCTCTGTGTCTTCTGTCGCAGTGAGAAAACTGATAGCACCGATTTGCCGACGGCGAACTGACTCGCGTATTTTTGCATGATATTTTAGGGTTGGAAGACGAAATTAAGCAAGCGAGTACAGTGCATTGTAGAGCTAATTGAGGCCCCGGGTATCAGCTTACTGCGGGGAGATTTTACGCTATATTTTAGGGGCGTTTGAAAAGCATCGAGCGTCGCTGCATCAGAAGCGTTGATTAATTAATGATAAAACCTGTGATTTTTTAAAGTACAACCCTTTGTAAGTAGTCCAGCCAAATTTTGATAGCCGAAAAAAGCTGGAAACAAAGTTAAAACACAAATCGTCAAAAATCTCGGATCCCCTGTAGTTTTTCTCATTCTGAAGACTTTCCATACACCACTCGTCGAGACCGTAATTGTACGCCTATCTCGGGAGCAAAGGTTCAGCTGGCACGCTGCCCCAAATATTGATTGCGTGCCGGTCGGTAGGTAGAACGCAATTATACATGAACAAAGTGTGAGCTGTACACACGCTCATGAGCGAGCGTGCAGTTATATAATGTGAACCCATTCTAATAACTAGAGCACTCTGACAGCGCATACCTCTGCCAGGTAAGACAACGTTAATGAAAATTTTATATCAGTCTGACACTCTGATTGTTTTTTAGCAGCACTAAACTCTGGCCATTGGTTCTTTTTGACAGCAGTGACAGGTTCTGTAATTTTCTCGAAGATATGCTGATAGCTACTCCAATTTATGTTGCCGACGATCATTCTGACAAACACTAATCAAACACACAAACAAATCAACCAACCATCACCAAAATTTGATCATGTCTCTCTTTTAACATTTTTAACAGTTCCTGTAAATTCCATAAAGATCTGATCCGCAACTTTTTGACTTATATTGCTTACAAACAAGAAATCAAACACAGACACGAATGAATCAATAAACCGATCATCACCAAAATGTCGTCATATATTCTTCGAAGCATACCAAAACACTCATGTCAAGCTCATAAAAAATCAGTCAATAACATTTTGAGTTATAACAGTAAGAAAAAGTAGACCGACAAAAAACAAAAAAAAAAAATTAACGGTTGAACAGATCTACACCAATAGTCAATCATTTGTTACTGTTAACACGCCAAATAATTCCTGTAAATTTCATAAAAATTCATCAATAATTTTTTAATTTATCTTGGTGACAAAAAACGAGTAAAAACATGGCCTCCTAAGCGGAGGTAATAATCTAATAATTACGCAGCCGTCATTGCTATATACCTAAAACTTTGACGGCGATTCCACCTCATGTAATGGGCAATCATGGTTAGCTTTGTATTGTGATCCATGAAGATCCTGAACGCCATAATTGTTTTTTTCCCTAGATCATTCAAGTGTAACTGTTTTGCCATTATGACAGGCTACTATAATTTTTCTCTGTTTTCTGTAACGTGCATTTAATGGAACGCTGCGCAGCAAGGGCTAATTCTCTCTTATGTTAGCATTAAGTGTTATTCTTATGTTTGTCTTAAAGTATGATTATCTCAGGGTGCTGTGCCTTGAATATGTTGGACACAGCATTTATATGAGAAGTATATGAGTTTTTTACTCTTATTAATATTGTTATTATTATTATTCTTTGATGCCCCAAAGACCAAAGAAATTTTCACATAGTTTCCCTGCCGTCAATTTTGATGGTACAGAAATTCTGATATTTAATGAGAGCAGTTTGAGAGTGCCTACATTCTCCAAGCAACGTTAACGAAAAATTCAATTTGGTTCTGAAACATTTATTTCCTCTACATCAGCAACAAAATTTGGTAAATTGTGCCTTTTGGCAACAATAATAGCTTCTGTGATTTTCTTGAAGATCCGTCCCTAACATTTGGGACCTATGTTCTGCCAAACATTTGGACTAAAATTTTCAAAACACACAAACGGATGCTCAAACGATGGAACCGATTATCATTACAATTTTTCTATGCGTGCCTTTCAAAATGTCTAAACTTCCAGCAAATTTCATCAATATCTGCCTATTAGTTTTTGAGTAATGTTCTGGCCAAAATTTTGACACTCATCAACGGAAAACCAGTAATCACCAAAATGTGGTCATCGGTGTGTTTCAGCATTTCTTGTAATTCTTTCCAGTTTAATAAAGATCCGTTAATAATTGTTTCCGTTATGTTGCACGCAAATATTAGACAAACATACAAACAGAAGAACAGATAATCACCAAACTTTTGTCATTATGTCTTCTAAAATTTCTAACAATTCGTGTAAATACATCAAGGTACGTTTCTAACCTTTCATATATTTTGCGTACAAGCATAAACTCGACAGAGAGATAAACCAATGGCTTAACAGTTCATCAGAAAAATGTGTTCATTTGCTCTTCATAAGATATCTAACAAGACAGTCGATTTTTTTTTTTCAATCCGTCGTAATTCATTGATTTATCCTACGGAGAAAGAAGAAATGAAAGTCTGACAAACCAGCAAACAGTTGAACGGATCTTCACGAATAAGTTAATCATCTTTTACTCCGAGCATGCCTAATACTACTTGGAAATTTCGTCGAGGTCCGCTCATAACTTTTCGAATTATCATGACAGGCAGACAAATAGCTATGCAGACAAGCTCTGCAAAGCGTAACTTCCTCTGTGCAGGTAATAATAACAACTGGTAATTAACGAAGAAATAACACAACTCTGATCCAAAACCAAAAAATGAGTAACTTAAATTTTGTATTATTTTCCTAGGCAATTACCGGTCTTCGATTCACCGTTCGATCAGCAAGCCTTGTTAATGAGTTTAAGGTAAAGATAGAAGCGACATTAAAATTGGATGTATAATCTAACTTCATTTATTTACAAAATATATTTCACGTCTTTATTCTCCCTATTTCGTACGAAATAGAAAGTAATAATACTCCATCATACCAACCCATTAGGATCTAAAATAGTGGTAGCCAATACTTGCGATTTGGTATTATTGCAGGGAATATGATGGTTCCTTTTGGAAAAGTACTTCACTGTTATTGTCTGGGCCGATTAGGGAATTTCACCTAACTTTCTTTGTCATTTGGTTTCTCCAGGTAAAATACATGGTGCCAAATATTACTGCAATGTACTATCTCACAGTTAGAAGTTTCATCAGCATGTAACCGGTATAGCACGACCATTGAGAGCCGCAAGTGTTCCAAGCAAGCCAACAAGTTCCGGTGATCATTACCGTGCCTCATTTCCGGGAAGAGCTCCATTAGCGTGGTGCTCGAACATATTTATGAAACTCTGCATCCAGGGAACACTTGCGGGTCTCTGTTAGCCATTGAATGAAAGCCCAGTTCGTGAATAAATAACCAGACACGGCGCGTTGAATAGACTTCCTCGTTGTATTGCAATACACAGGGAGCTAAGCTGGATATTTCGTGTTTTTAATATATCTAGGTGGAAACACGGAAGTCATGTAAAACTCATAATATAGCACACCTGCATGATTTCCGATCATGCAGGTGTCGGTACCGTGTACGGCATTTATTTCGTTTAAAATCAGCTCAGTGGCTCAGCCATCAGTGTTGCAGTGCAAGTTGTGAACGGTGGTCTTCAAGTTAGCTGTGTATGAGAGAAGGACCGGCGGCGCAGAGTCAGCTATGTTTGGAATAACGATTTTGGTACCGACCGAATATTTGACTGTCACAACTTGACTGTTTCTTAAAAAGTGTGCTCAAACAACTAATCTTAGCACTAGTAAATTCTTTGTATTATATTTTTTTTGTGTGTGCCTGAATGAATCAACATTCTATTATTTCAACGAATGGTAATTTCAAAACTTCTAAAAATATTCCTGAATGAAATGCAATAACAGGGTTCCAGAAATGCTATCATTGCAGGGAATATTGGTCAAATGGGGGAAATTTATAATCTGTTATATAATCTGCTCAAAAAACACGCTAAAATAATCTTTTCCATTTTGATTTTCGTCGGATCCCAGGTTCAGTATTTTTCTAGGATGTTTTATTGAATTCTGATGATTTGTTTAACATTACCTAAATCATATACATCGTATGTTTTACTATTAGGCACCATGTTTATGAAATTATAAGTAGATGATTTCATTTTCGTATCTTAAGTTGGATTTGATATTTTCTGTTAGATTCTATTTGTATCAGTTTACAGGTAGAGTATTCCATTTCTTTACATTGTGACTTACATTACATTAGATGAGTTTTATTAGACCTCATTCATATCAGATTATAGGTAGAGAATACCATTTTTGTATGATGATTTACATTAGATGATTTTCATTCGATTCCAATTCTATAAGATTCTCGGTAGAGGATTCAATTTTTTGTACAACGATTTAAATTATATTGTTTTTATTAGATCTCATTTTTGTACGATTATAGGTCGAGGAGTCCATTTTTTTTGCATATTGTGAATGACTTTTATTACAGGATTTTTGGTGTATTTTATATACTACATTATTTTTATTTATATTGATATCATTCCGTTTGTACATAAATTAAAAATTTACAGTAGGTGTGTGATTTTTAATCTATTTTTAAATACGTTTACTCCTATAAGATTATAGATAGAGGTTTCCATTTTTTACGGATTTTTAATAATTTGTATTAGATTTTTTCGTACATTTTATATAATATTTTATTTTTATTCAATTATAGGAAAGGGATAATTTTTTTTACATAATTTTGAGTAGTTTATAGTAAGTGATTTTTAATATATATTTATATGCTGTACAGCATAGCTACAGTAAGCTACAGAACTATCTTGATACTGGCTCTTGATGGTGGTCAAGAGGCGAGGTTGTCCAGCTTGACTTCAGTGCTGCTTTTGATCGCGTGAATCACCTTGGGCTGCTCAATAAGCGATGATTGTTGTGTATTGGTGGTTCAGTTTTCGAGGTAATTACTCAGTTTTTATCTTTCAGATGTCAATGTATTGTTGTTGATGGGAAGAGGAGTGAAGTTTTGGAAGTGGTTTCTGGTGTCCCACGGGGTAGTATTCTGGGCCCTTTGTTGTTCTTCCTATAAACAGCGGACCTGTTTGATCTTGTTTATAATTTACTTGTTGGTTACGATGATGATGTTGTTGCTACGTGGAGTCCAGCCTACTTGCAATTTTTGTCCTTTTCTGTGCGGGCTCCCGCCGTCCATGTCGTTTGAGTCGCTGCTGGCAACACTCATATTTGTATTTACTGTTGCGGGTGGCTGTGCCCCGTTGCCTGGGTGTACGTAGGAGCTTAGGCAGTGTCTATGACGCGGTACATTGTGTTAATGTTTTTTTTTCTCTTGGTGTTAAACACCTTGTTCTAATAAATTGGTTGATATCTAACTTATAGAGGGTACAGAGACAACAATCGCTGTCAAGTCCCATGAAGGACCCTTGTTTACGTTTAATTTGATTTTCCTCTTTCCTTCACAGCTGTTGAAATAAGCACTAGTTTTATTCATTATTCTCCTGAGGCAAGTTTTATCCCTCTATAGTGCCGCTGACAGAAGAGTTTGGTGCAGATTATTTATGTTATCTTCATAGAGCGGCGGGTAAGTTATTATCATTTCTTAAGCAGTTGTGTATTTAGGCCGATGTTGTCTGTGTTATGGCTAGGTGTGTTATTTTCCCATTATCAGCTCCTAGTGGGCAAGTAGAGCTTCTGTGAAACAGCCGAGCACTGCCTGTGAACCTGTAAGGGGTTCCGGCGTGGGTCGGTGCTCGGCCGTATCCGGGCGGGTAGCCGGAACCCCGAAGCTGCGGCTTCTCTCCCTCTCTTTTCGTGTGTACGAATTGCTCCTTTGTCAATTCTTGTCGATCTTTCCCCTTCTTGGGAGCATTGGGCCTGGGGTGCACCGTTAGCGCCTGCATGGGGCTGTGTTGATGCCTGGGGAGGTGTTATCTGCTCTCTAGTTCTATGGTGGGTTTCCCTCGCTGCAACTGTCCAGCATCTCTTAATTTCACATGAGCAGTAGCTCTAAGGTGGCAATAAATAGGTATGGTCGTAAATCACGAGTAGGATTCTCTTTTTATCTTGCGTCATTGGGACAGTTATGTTGCAGCTGAAGGACCAACGCGTATAATATTCCTTACTTGTGCCCGAGGGCTCTTAATTATTAGCTTAGTTAGGTTTACCAATTCTTTTACCTATGCGAACCGCATCGTTAGTTTGAAGTGCTCCGCAGTTTCCTGTAATTTCTTGTTTATGTTCGGTGCTCATCTCCCCCCTTGAACATTACGTGGCCAACGTCGGCTCACTCACCATTTCTGCTGTCACCATTTCTACTGTCACCATTTCTACTGTCACCATTTCTACTGTCACCATTTCTACTGTCACCATTTCTACTGTCACCATTTCTACTGTCACCATTTCTACTGTCACCATTTCTACTAGTTCTTTCATGCGTCATATTCCTAGTTCTTTCATGCGACATTTTTGCTAGTTCTTTCATGCGTCATTTATGCTAATTCTTTCATGCGTCATTTTTGCTAGTTCCTTAACGCGTCATTTTTGCTAGTTCTTTCATGCGTCATTTTTGCTAGTTCTTTCATGCGTCATTTTTGCTGGTTCTTTCATGCGTCATTTTTGCTGGTTCTTTCATGCGTCATTTTTACTAGTTCTTTCATGCGTCATTTTTACTAGTTCTTTCATGCGTCATTTTTGCTAGTTCTTTCACGCGTCATTTTTGCTAGTTCTTTCATGCGTCATTTTTGCTAGTTCTTTCATGCGTCATTTCTTTAGTCAGTCCCAACGGTGGTCATTTTTCTTTGCCTGTATTCAGTCCGTTTAATCGACAAAGTCCTGCCAGTTCCCAAATACAGTTCCGTTCAGGTGATTTCAATTATGGTATTTCTAGATTTTTTATGGCATGGTGGGTTTTATTACTGTAGTATTGCTAAATTGTAATCATCTAGCTTCCCGTATTACCACGCTGATAGAGAGGATGCGTTACATGTGCGTGAGTAAGCCAGTTGCTGCGCTTTGTAACCGCGTTGGACCGTGGGTTTTGGATGTAACGGTCCATGATGTATCGTCGTCTAAATCTTACCAATGATCGTTCCTTTTAATGTATTTTTTGTGTTGTGTGAGCAAATAGACATGGATTAATGGGATTTACGAGGCTTTCTATTTGCCGTGGCGCGGCATTGAACCGGCATGGCTAGTATTCTTGTCCCCGTGCGTGATGGTGACCCCGACTGTGACTGACGACAGTTAGGGGGTCGCGGTTGTCACGCGGTCCTTCCATCTTTATGCGATAACTTTGACTATTTTTCCATCGACTGCGGCTGTGCGCCCCTCTGGTGGCCTTGTGTACATCCAGACTACATTGTGGCCGGTGCATGTGGGACCTCTGGTTGGGCGTGGGGTCATATGAGCCTTGCTCCTTCGCTGTTGTCGCAAGCCTGGTGTTCCAGAGTTGCCGTGTTTCCAGCGCTTATTATATTGTTCTGTTCTTGCCCTTTCATTTCGCTGCTTTTATTCGTCGTTCATATAGAGCGCCCAAGCTTAAACTCAGAGCTCTGTTGCAGCTTTATCTACCCTCGTTTCCCGCTTTTGGGTAGCCTGTGCAGTGTTGCGGCTCAGAGCTGCTCTTTAGGTTAATAATTGAAAGGTTTTTATACGTGTATATATGCACATAAACTGTAGTTAGTAAGGCATAATTTCTATTGTGTTAGCTTCATTCGCCAGGCGTTCTCGTTCATTGCACCATGTATGGTCCCAAATCGTTCAGTACTGGAGGAGCATTGGAGCTCCGGGAGGCCCCATGCTGTGCTGCCTATACCTTAGTTAGGCATTCTGAACGCCTGTCTTTTGTGCTCACTTAGTTCTTCTATTTCATGCTTTTACTAGGGGTTTCCTTCTTTTTCCCCATTCTTTTTGTCCTTCTCATGCATTTGTCGCCTACGGCGGGAAAACTGTATGTATGATTTATTCTTCTTTCCGTAGTTTTCTTCTTTTTCATTTTTTTTTTTTTTTTTTTTTTTTTTTTTTTTTTGTCCCGTTCTTTCTCTTCTTTTCCCTGGCTTTTTGTCCCGTGCGTTGACTCGTGCGCGGGTCTGAAGTTTCCCTCGGGATTCTTAGCGTTCCCTTTATTTTCCTTCCTTCTTTGGGTCTCAGCGTACGCTGCTGGTGGAAAGGTTTTGGCTGCCCATGTATCCCCAGGGTGTTACCCAGGGTGTTTTCCTTAGCACGGCTGCCAAAGACATTGGGTGCGCTATCGCCCTGGCTTAGTTAGGTTTGCCGGTGTGGGGAACGTTAGTCATTACCTGTGATCCACTGTAGGCTGTCCCATCTTTGGGCACGGGGTTTGTAAGCACCTGTCGTGCGCTGTGCCTAACTTACTTCTCTCTATCTTTACTCATTCTTTTCCCCGTATTCTCTATTTTTATTCTCCTTGCTGTTCAGTACGTGCCTGCAAATCCTTACGCGCATGATTCTTCATTCTCTTCTGCTTCTTTTTTTGAGTTTATTAGGGGTCGTATCGGAAGGGGGCTTGGGCCAACGTAATGGTTTGACCTTGTGTGGTATTTCTTCTTTTTTTTAAACTAGTCGGTGCAATTAATTAGGTTACACGTATTGTCTTATCCTGTACGGTATTGGGTTTTGGTAGGTTATAAATCTGCGGGTTTATTAGTCTAGGGGGGGGGGGGTAATAATTGAATGGGTTATATTTAGTCCTAATAGGTGTTCCTTTTTAGCGTTCAGGTGGGTGGGTTCAAGCGTTTGAGCCGCATACCAGCTCAGACTGTCACCAACCAGCGAGGGCTTACCCAAGGCCACCTAGAAAACAAGGCCGCACGCAGCCATCTGTGACGTCACATAGAAGGGTTTGACTGCGCGCGCATTGTTTGAAATACGGTTGTGTCCAGCGATTCACGATTGCAGTGCTGCTTTTATTCTCTCATTCTATAGCCTAGAACTTCAGTTT
>LQNS02278138.1:1756042-1768209 GCA_001587735.2 Parhyale hawaiensis
ATATGATTTATTCTTCTTTCCTTGGTTTTCTTCTTTTTCGTTTTTTTTTTTTTTTTTTGTCTTTTCCCTGTTTTTTTGTCCCGTGCGTTGACTGGTGCACGGGTCTGAAGTTTCCCTCGGGATTCTTAGCGATCCCTTTATTTTCCTTCCTTCTTTGGGTCTCAGCGTACGCTGCAGGTGGAAAGGTTTGGGCTGCTCATGTATACCCAGGGTGTTACCCAGGGTGTTTTCCTTAGCACGGCTGCCAAAGACATTGGGCGCGCTATCGCCCTGGCTTAGTTAGGTTTGCCGGTGTGGGGAACGTTAGTCATTACTTGTGATCCACTGTAGGCTGTCCCATCTTTGGGCACGGGGTTTGGAAGCACCTGTCGTGTGTGGCTAGCTTACTTCTCTCTATCTTTACTCGGTCTTTTCCCGCATCCTCTTTCATTCTCCTTGCTGTTCTGTACGTTCCTGCAAATCCTTACGCGCATGATTCTTCCTTCTCTTCTGCTTCTTATTTGAGTTTATTAGGGGTCGAATCGGAAAGGGGCTTGGGCCAACGTCATGGTTTGACCTTGTGTGGTATTTCTTCTTTTTCTAAACTAGTCGGCGCAATGAATTAAGTTACACGTACTGTCTTATCCTGTACGGTATTGGGTTTGGTAGGTTATAAATGTGCGGGTTTATTAGTCTAGGGGGGTACTGATTGAATGGGTTATATTTAGTCCTAATAGGTGTTCCTTTTTATCGTTCAGGTGGGTTGCTCAAGCGTTTGAGCCGCATACCAGCTCAGACTGTCACCAACCAGCGAGGGCTTACCTCGGTACCTATCACGTTCAGCCTCAGCTGTATTTCTTCGGCCTGAACTCTAGCTGAACTCTAGCTAACTCTACGAGCGTTTATCACTTCGGTCTTCTGTTTGAGTGTTCCATTCGCAAGTGTATATCCTTGTGTGATCAGCCGTTCTAATGGAGTGAATCTTCCAATGGAGCTGTGCAGAGTGAACAGTTGGATTCTTTGAAACGGGGGTATTTTAACAACAAAGACTGTATATGTTCCGCCATTTTTTCTGTATCCTCGAAGCTGCTGTGTCATTACCCCGGGGAAACCTGAGTCCTAGGATTCAACGTAATTAATTGGTGTTACGCCGTGCTTTCCTGTAACAATGTTATTTTGCTGGCTGTTTGCAATAAGCCTAGCGAATGGTTGAAGATTTCAAAAACCATTCAGCGTGATTTGGACGTAATTGATTCCTGGTGTACTAGATGGGGGATGAGGCTAAATGAGGTCAAGACTAAGACCATGCTCGTGTCTAGGTCACGTACAGTGAGACTTCCTCTCCCTGCACTCATACTGGATGGTGTGTCACTTCCTTTGGTTGCTGACTTGTTGATCTCAGGTGTCAGTCTTTGATCCAAAGTTGACGTTTGAGCCCCACAATCGTTCGGTTGCCTCACGTGCATCGCAGAAGAGTGGTCTTATGAGACGTGCTTGGCTCGGTAGAGTTGACACGTCGCTGCTTTATTTGCTATATCCTCCCTCCTCGAATATTGCTCCGTAATCTGGGGTCCTGCTGCCGATTGCCATCTATGTTTGCTTGACAAAGTGGTACATTGATATACTTATGTTCATGCTGGATGGTGTTGTGGCAGTGATCTGGCGCATCGTCGCAGAGTTAGTGGGGTCTGCTAACTGTATAAATTATATAGTTGCCCTAGTCATCCGCTGTCTGATTTTCTTCCGGAGCCATTTGTTCGGGTGAGGTATACTCGGCATACTTGTGCTCTTCATGAGTTAGCCTTGGAACCGTTACAATGCCATAATGAAAAGTATTCGCATTCAAGTTTTCCATCGTGTGACGGTGTTTGGAATGGTCTTGATGGCTGTGTCTTTGCTTGTGCGGGTATAGACAGCTTTAAGCGATCTGTACAGAGAACTATTCTGTGATCTCAGTTGTTCTCTTTCACGTTTTTCATTTTTCCTCTTCACTCGCTGGGCTGGTTACGTAGGGGTTTGTTAATCTCATGGAGTTTCTCTGTCCCCACGTCTCCAGTTTAGTGTAATTTAATAATAACAAGAAGGTAGGTATAGGATTTTATTTTTTATATTGTACGAATGACTTACATTAGATGATTTACTACTACATTCTGATATACTGTGGTATTTTTATTTCTATAAGGTATTATGTATACGATTCATTTTTTACAAATTTTAGATCATTTATAGTAAGCAATTTCTCAGTATTTTTAAATAGCATTTCATTTTAATTGCATTTGATGAGATTGTAGGTAGAGGATTTATTTTTTTACTGATTTTGAAGAAAATAGGTATTGTATGTGATTTTTAGTTATAGTTCATATGCATACACCTGGAATGAATTGTTCACATACTACTCAAAAACAAGATTATTGTGAAACTGTTCGATTAGGATTCATCATAATTTGATGAATAGATATATATTTTTTTTTCTTAAATTCACTTTGGGTAATCATGTTATCTTAGATAGGTACATTTTTTGGCATAAAATGAAAGCAAAGTATAAAAATTCAATCAAAATTTTCTCATAAAGTTATTTTTTTTTTGCATAAATGGGAGAAAATTTCGTTAAGAAAGGATTAATTTCATCTTAGAGCACTGAAACTTCGATCATACAGTTTTGCAAACGTCATTAGGAGTACATGTCTTCTGATTATATATTTTATTAATGCTCATATCTATACCGACCTACCCATATTAAATCTAACTCAATCTTAGTGAAAATTAACAAGTCTTATAAGTTTTAAAATAACGCAATCGAGGAGCATGTTCGATTGACTGGTGAAATTAATCATTCAAAGTTGGCCTTTTCCGATATTTTTGACAAGTGCGCTGGCTTCGACAAGTCCATTCCAGTTTGAGTCGGTGATGCTTATTCATTTACTGGTGAAACTTTCAAGAACTCAATTTTTCTCCCTAAAATAGAATATTTGTGTGGTACGACATTATCCGATTGCCATTAACACCTACAACGCAGTTCAAAGGGGAAGAAAAAACTTTTCATTACTAGTCTAGGCTCTAGCGTACATTTCTCTATCTCTGAGCTACCATGTATTATCCTATTCCATATGATTAGGACGTTAAAAAAAAGGTTGGGTAGAACTTTCGCAACTGGTACATTTTTGAGCGGGGGGGCCAAAATTATCAATTGTAAACTGATTGTTCTGAAACTGGCTCAAAATTTGTATTTGCGAAAATGAAACATAGTTTCCCCCAATAACCTTTTTGATTTAGGCTTTAGTTTTTGAGATAACTGTGTTTATATATAAATGTATATATATAGGTAGATTTTAGAAATTTCAAACGAGTAGGACTCAATGCGTTTTCACGCTAGAATAAAAACGACCGTTTTAGAATGCTTGAGACATTCCTAGCTAAACTATAATAGCAAGATTATCTATTTTTGCGCCCAAATTTTATTTTTTTTACTGCTCAAAACCAAATCCCATAATTGTTTTTCCTTATATTTTAGTTAGTAATTGCAACGAAAAACGAAGAAAATGGAGAACCAAGATGTGATAAAAAAATATGAGGGCAAAAAGTCAGTAGTTTTATTAGGAATGTTTCAAGGATTCCAAAACTATATATTTTAGCAGGGAAACTTATTGAGTTCTATTCGTTTGAAATTTCCAAAATATACATATATATTTATATACAAACTCCATTGTCTCAAAAGTTAGGGTTTAATAAAAAAAGTTGTGAACATAAAGTATGTTTCTTTTCAAAAATACATATGCTGAGCAAGTTTCAGACCGGTCATCCACAATTGATAATTTTGGGCCCCAATGCCCCCTTAAAAAATGTACCAGTTGCGAAAGTTCTACCCGACTTTTTCTTTCATTTCTTCACCTTATGGAATAGGAAAATTCTTGGTTGAGCCGTGAAAGAGAAATGTACACAGACAGCCCTTTAGCGCCTGGACTGTAATGGGCGCTTTGATTATTTGTAGTCGCACTCTTAATATTACAACAACGAATTTCGCAGTTGCTGCTTTTCATGTCATTCACTGCACCATGCAGTTGCTGCTTTTCATGTCATTCACTGCACCATGTAGTTGCTGCTTTTCATGTCATTCACTGCACCATGCAGTTGCTGCTTTTCATGTCATTCACTGCACCATTTAGTTGCTGCTTTTCATGTCATTCACTGCACCATGACTCAAACCTCAACCATTCGTGCCGTGTATGTGCGGGTGTAGGCGTGCATTTGTGAGTGGAGAAGAAGCCGCTCCCTCATTGCCACCTAACCTGTATACCTGTGATGATACTTAGGACGAGGTCCAGGCGACGTTACACACGCAGCCCATCTTGTGCAGAGGTGATGCTGCAGTCCGTGACCAGCGGGGTGGCTAAGAGCGAGTTATCCCTACAGTTCACGTAGCCGCTTACAGCAGGTTTATCCGGCACTTTCAGTAAGCATGCGTCCAGTAAGTGTTTAAATTTCGCAGTCTCTGTGCCGGTGACATTTCGAATGTTACGAGGCATTTTGTTGAATAATCTCGCCCCTCAGACCACGAAACTATTAGAATACTTTGTGGCTATCGCATCACCACCAGTTTTGATCTGAATGCGCACCTCACAAGTGCGATCAATACGGTTTGAGTGTCTGGCCTAGATTCGCCCATTGACATTGACAGTAATACCTGCTTGAATTTTTCAAATATATATGATCGTAAAGCGCTCGAATCTCCTTTGAATTAAGTACATTTGAAATTGAGCCAGTCTTTCGTGATAGTTAAAATCTTTCATGCCTCAGGATTTGGCAGTGAACGATCTCTGGATAGCCTCGAGGCGCTCTAAGTCTTTCCGTTTGCTTGGCATCCGAAGAGGGGAATAGTATTCAATTCTTGGCTGTATCAGTTGTTTTCATAAGGTGAGCATTGTGTCTGCCTCTCGTGAAGAGAAAGTTCGAAGCACCCATCCGCTCCACATCTTGCCTACGGTAACAACTCGAGCCACATGATCTTCAAAAGTGGCATTGTCTTGTATTCTCACCCCAAGATCTTTTAAAATTTGCTTTCTTTCGATTTCGCTCCCGTCTCTCGTCGTGTAAGACGTCGATTCAGCAGGGGAGAAGTTTTTTCCGTATCATAAAAGTTCAAATTTTGATTCGTTGAAGGACATGTTGTTAACCGATGTCCAGTGAAAGATGTTGGTTACATCAAGTTGCACATTCCGTACGTCCGCCGTTGGTTGTACCGCTGCTAATATGCGTGTTTCATCAGCGAACGATAGGGAACAGCAAACTTTCATTGGTACCCCATATCATTAATCATGATTAGGAAGAGTATTGGACCAAGCACGGTGCATTGCGGGACTCCAGTGAGTACCGGCTGTCGTTTAGACACTTTATTATTTATAATTACACTTTGGGTCCGGATTGTCAGAAAAGCTTCGATCCATCTAAGACATTTACCACGGATGCCCATGTTGAAGAGTTTGAGTAGCAGTATTCCATGGTCTACTCTATCGAATGCTTTGGCAAAATGTAAATATAATACGTCCACACTTTTGTCTTGGCATAGTAGGTCGAGAATAGAGTCATAATGCTCAAGCAGCTGCGAAGTGATTGTACGTTTATGGTGATAGCCATTTTAATTTGATGTAAGCAGCTTATTGCTTTCTAAATGATGTACAAGGTGTTTCCTAAAGACCCTTTCAAACGTCTTCACTACGTGGCTAGTTAGGGAGACAGGTTTATAGCTGGCTGGATCCATGCTATTCCCAGCTTTAGGAATAGGTGAAATAATCGCCTGCTTGTAGGTGAGTGGAATTTTTCCATCATCCATTGATTTCCGCCACATAAGGTATAGGGGGTAAGAGATGCTTAGCTTGCACATTTTAAGGATTTTTGCAGGCACATCATCTGGTCCGGCTGCACTGTTGGTGCTAAGTTCAACAATGGCTAGTTCAGTGCTAAATTTTGTGAATTCGAAGTCCGTTAGGTAGTTTGTAGTTAAATCAATTCTTCCGATTTCAGGATTTTGAACTTTTTCACTAAAGACTTTTTGATATTGACGGTTTAGTATCTCGCTCATTTCCTGGTCATCCTCAACAATGGATCCTGTATCATTCACCAGCGGCCCGATTTTTTATTTTATCGAGGAATGGTGCGATGCATAAGCAAAAAATATTTCTCATTGGTTTTAATTTTTTCGATGGCTTTCTTTTCTTTTTCTTGTTTTTTTCTTCGTCGTGTGATCTTGCACGCTGACGTTCTATATCATCTAGCTTCATTTTGCACTCGGATTTGCGTTGTAGTAATTTTGTCCATTGCTGGCGTTTGATAAGTTTTGCTCGTTTCTTAAGGAGTCATTTAAGGACTTTGTGGTGTCCACCAAGCTGAGTCGTTATTTCAACAAGCCTATGATCAGATTATGTTGTATCATGGATTTCAATATTCTTAATCAACTGGGCGTTATCTCTGAAGAAAAGATTTAAGACATTTTCATTTCTCGTAGGAGACGAGATCATTTAGGTCAGTGAAAATTCTTCCATCATGTGCACTAGAGAGAGAGAGAGCCTGTTCTTTTTCATCTCTAGTGGCCGATGATGTTCTGGATAGTACGAAGCTTCCAGTTTCATCTGGCAGGTCTGTTGTTACCCATTTTAAGAACCGAAGTTGAAATCACCAGTTATATACAATTGATACTTACTCTGGACTTCTTTACAATGTGTGTTGATCACTTGCAACATTTCGGCAAATTTTTCGGTAGTACATTTTGGCGGTCGATAGTGCACCTCGCACATCAATCAAAGTTTTTCAATATTAACAATAATACAATCACACATTCCATTAGAGAATTTTTGCTTTGTATATGAACCAACGCGATCTCTTACGCATAATGCAACACCACCACACTTCCAATCTCTGCGGTCACTTCTATGCAATCCATAGTTTTTTATTTGACTTCTGCATCGTTGACTGCATCATCTAGATGGGTTTCAGTAACGGCAATCAGTTTACAACTTGCATCATACATAACATCCTGCAGTACCATATGTTTTCTGCAATTTTTCTTTAAAAGGCCTCGTATGTTTATGACGTGGGTTTTACTAAGTATTTCATCTTTATTTGATTTCACTTTCTGATGTTCATTCTGTTTTTGGCTGTTTGCGTTTTCAGTTTATGAGTTGTTCCAGGATCCTACCCCCACATTTGTGTAGGATTTTCTACTCTTGGAGGAATCCAAGGTGCTCTTGCCCCCCCCCATGTTGCATTTTTTCATATAAGTCTCAATGGACGAGATTTTTTCGAACAGTGTTTGTAAAAAAATTTGCATATTTTGTCAATCTTTCCTCACTAGAACTAACATGTGTGAGAATAGTGCAAGTAAGCACCATTATAGAGAAAGGTATAACATGACCACCAATAAAAGAGGCATGAACACTCAAACATACGCTAACCTCAAAACGGTACCAGAGGGGCTTTAAAGGGAGCAAGTCGCAAGGTGTGTCTATGATGGGCAGTGGAAGCCGCTCGAATGCTTCCTTTCAGATGTATTTCAGGACATGTGGTATCAAAACACGTGCCGTTTCTGAATGATTCTTGGCACAACCAAGGATGAAAGAAATTGCATTCTCGTTTTGAGTTGCAACCTTGTATGCATATTTCATGAACCAAGGGCACCTCTTTGGGTGGAAAAATTTGCATCCTCTGCCTGAAATTCCATATTCACAATGGTTTTTGGCATAATACTCGCAGATTCTCGGTTTCTTTTCGTCTTTGGATATCCAATCCCCTCCAGAGCTACTTCTTTTCTGCACAGTTCTCTGTGCTATTCCATAACTGATTTCTTTCACATCAAGATCACCGGTTTCCGCATATTTCTGCAATGGTTCTTCTCCTGTAGTTTTGGGGCTTACACCCACTGATTCCTTTGCATCAGATGCTACGAATCTTCAGTTTTGTGTTGAAACTTGTAAGCATCTTTCACAATTCCACGTGAAGCTTTTGGGAAAGCTGGTAAACAAGTAAAACGGTTTCAAGCTAACCTGGCTGAGTTTTTAATTGAATTAATATATGTCGACATTTAAAACACGTTTACGTTTCAGGAGGTCATGTTATCAGTGTTTGTACAGTCGGGCAGTTAGGGAACATCGTTAGCGGAAGCCGTGTACAATTTGGGAAAAAACGTCTGTTGTGAATTGTAGTGAGGGGAATTGCTCCTGTCCCCCCTCCGATGGCAGAAGGAGCGTACAGCCTAGGGAAAAAACCGTCATTGTGAATTGTAGTGAGGGGAACGGCTGAAGTCATTACGTTGAGGCTGTGATTAGTTTTATGGATGTACAGAGATTCTAAAGTTGTAAGTTCTATTGGGTTGGATAAGTCGATAATGGAGAAGTCTTTATTGCTAATGGCGTGGTCATTTTGTTCTGCATGCAGACGGGGAGCTGAATGTGAAGGTTATGCTAGAGGTAAACCTGTTCTACTGGCTATACCTACATGTTGGTCAATGCGGGCTTTGTAATGCTGTCCAGTGCTGCCCACATACGAAGCTTGGCAACTTCTGCAATTGTATCTGTAGACAACTGCGGACAGCAAAGATGTGGGGGTTTGTCCTTAAATTTAAAGTAGGATCCTAAGGTAAATGTGTTTTTGAAAGAGAATCTAAAATTTATATGCATATGCAGGTATGCTTCGGAAAGAAAAGTTTTCAAAAAGTTAACTGTAGCAACGGTGGTTCTGCTGTAGTACGGGAGAAAGTGAAAAAAATCTAATTTACTAACAGTAGGTTTAGTAATACCGGGGTCGAATAGTTTGTCAAGAAACAGTTTGCAATAATGGTCTAAAAGATGGTGCAGATAACCGTTATTGTTGAAGAAAGTTCGAAGAAAGTCTATTTCGTTTGAAAACGCTAGGTAAGAGGAAGATAAGTGATATGCCCTGAACGGTAAAGTTTTTATTACATTATATTAAATTGGTCATAGCAGTGGCTGAAGAAGCTGGTTCCGAGACCCAAAAATGTCTGTTTCCTGTAGACTCTAGTGGTTAGAGTTGAGTCCTCATTTGTGACTAGGATGTCTAAAAATGCTGTGGAATTATTGGATTGATTTTCAGCAGTGAACTTTATGTTGGGATGTTTACTGTTTGAATATTGTAGGAATAGGTCTGAATCGGTTGAGTTTTTAAAGATGAGGAAGGTGTCGTCTACGTACCGTTTGTAGTGGATGCGATGGAGCACTATCTATAGCAAATTAAAAATAGCTTTTCCTTTCTTGCCCGTCTCTGAATCATAAATTTCGTGCAGCGTAATAACAGGAAATTTGTAGATACAGTGAAAGCCTTCCACAGTAGAAAATTGCATACATTAGGCGCATCTTCTAACCTATCCTCCTGTAATCCCGACAATGTCATTTTAGCTATTTAAACGTAATCCTTTAGCCAAGCCTCGAATTTACATTGTCATTCGGTCTGGAGTTTTGTCTGCCTAAATTCAAACCTAATTTATTATAGACATTTTATAAGTTTTGAGAATCTAGCCGCAAGATTAAGATCCCAACCGCTTAGTCCCAAATTTTCGTTTGCAGATGTAAAGGACAAAATCAAAGAAAGTTGCAACAATATTTACAATTAATACAGTAAACTGAAACCCTTTTCCCCTATATTTTCAAAATCAGATTTGGCTATTGTATCAAATTTTAGTAAAGATAACTCTGTTATAGTCTGTAGACCTGACAAGGGTAGGGGAGTTGTTATTATCGTAATCGTTGTAGGAACGATTACGACCAAAAAATGTATACTATCTTAACTAACTCAAGAAAGTTTTCCCTGTTTGAAAAGCATACCGATCCTTTCAAATTGACCCTCAAATTCATCGAGAGAATCCATAGATTCATGAAAAAATTACTACACCAAAACATCATCTCAAAATCATGTACAGCTCCCTTTACAACTCTGGCGCATCTCCTGGAAACATGTATGGTCTCCCTAAAGTACACAAAACCAATATCTCTTTACCACCAATATTAGCCGCATATAACACTCCATCCTACCAATAGCCAATTAAATTCCTTGTCCCACTTCTTGAACCTTTTACAACGAACCAATATACTTTGCACAAATCATACGAATTTAAAGACAGTATCAACAATCTTCAGTTGCCCCTTAGCGCGTACTTATCTAGTTTCGATATCACTTCCCTGTTTACTAATATACCCCTAGACGAAACAATAGATATTATATGTAGTAAAATCTTTGACAACATTGACTTGTTTCACAACATGGACCAACCCACCCTAAAAAACCTTCTTAATCTGGCCATTAAAGATTCATTTGTCATTTTCAACAATAGACTTTACAAACAAATTGAAGGCGTTTCTATGGGCTCTCCGCTCAGTCCCTCACTAGCTAACATATTCTTATGCCATCACGAAGCAATGAGGCTTGACAATGCCCGAGTAATTTTAAACCCATCCACTACAAACGCTACGTATACGACACCTTCCTCATCATTAAAAACTCAACCAATTCAGACCTATTCCTACAATATTTAAACAGTAAAAATCCCAGCATAAAGTTCACTGCAGAAAATCAATCCAATAATTCCATAGCAATTTTACACATCCTAGTCACAAATGAGCACTCAACGCTAGCTAGCCACTAGAGTCTACAGGAAACCGACATTTTCGGGTCTCGGAACCAGCTTCTTCAGCCACTGCTATGACCAATTTAAAATAAATGCAATAAAAAATTTACCTAGCATTTTCATACGAAATAGATTCTCTTCGAACTTTCTTCAAGAATAACGGTTATCCGCACCATCTTTTAGACCATTGTCGCAAACTGTTTCTTGACAAACAATTCGACCCCTGTATTACTAAACCTACTGTTCATAAATTAGATTTTTTTCACTCTCTTCCGTACTACAGCAGAACCACCGTTGGTACAGTTAACTCTTTGAAAACTTTTCTTTCCGAAGCCTACCCGCATACAAATTTTAGATTCTCTTTCAAAGACATATTTACCATAGGATCCTACTTTGAATTTAAGGACAAACCCCCCACACCTTTGTTGTCCGGTGTTGTCTACAGAGACAATTGCAGAAGTTGCCAAGCTTCGTATGTGGGCAGCACTGGGCAGCATTACAAACCCCGCATTGACCAACATTTAGGTATATTCAGTAGAACAGGTTTACCTCTAGCAAAACCTTCACATTCAGCTCCCCGTCTTCATGCAGAACAAAATCAAATCAAAATCATGTATTTCTCCTCGTAGGAAGGTATTCATACAATAGTTCTATTACAATACATGTTCAGTACACTAGTATAAAACAATAAGCAAGGAGTCTTACTCACTAGGTTAAGAATTGACTGTACAACTCTACTTCACAACCTACTGTTCGTACAAAAAAAAAAAAAGAATATTTATTTCTTCTCATACGGATTTTTTTTTCATATAATACTTCTATTAAAATACTTGCTGAGGAGACTAGATAAAAACATCTCAATGAGCCCTACAAATTAGGGAGCAGAATTATAGCACTGTTCTATTCATGACCTAGATTCTGTACAACACTTCACGACCTACATTTTGTACAACGTCGTATGATAGCACTAGGTTCACAGTTCACACACAGGTATATTGTGAATCAACTAACACATTATGTTAACTTCGAGGCTGAAAATAGGTAGCATCAGGAAACATGAAATTATAAATATAATAAAGAAGAAAAGAGAAGTCAGAAAAAAAGTAGAAGCGAACATACAGCTGTAAAATATTTTTAGGGGTGCCAGGTGTGGATAATTATTTTATTTTATTTTATTTTATTTAACATTTATTTCTCCACAGGCGGTAGGTGTTCCTGGATTATTATATTACAGCTTACATAAAAAAAAATTGTTTGTACATTAATTTGTCAGAATTATTACAGCTATATATCCACAACCTAATCTGCATGGCTTAGTGCCATCACATACCAAACGAGTTAACTGGAGTGGCTCCGCAATAGAGCTACCTAACAATCACCCTCGCGCGAGAAGCAAAATAAGATATAATTGCTTCTACTAATATTAACAGTACTGCTTGATCACTTAAAGTAAGGTAAATGGAAAATGCAGTAATTGCTTCCCGAGGAAAGATCTACATGGCTTAATACTATTTCACCTGATTACATCCAATAGGTATGGCGGTACATACAGCATGACCTA
>LQNS02278138.1:1798144-1811112 GCA_001587735.2 Parhyale hawaiensis
CTTGTGTATCTAGACTTCCAAAAGGCTTTCGACAAAGTCCCCCATCTACGGATAATGAAAAAGTTGGAAGCCCATGGCATCCGGGGAGACTATTTACGATGGATCAGGGCATGGCTTACGGGTCGGCAGCAGTGAGTAAAACTTGAAAGAGAGACGAGTGCCTGGACGCAAGTTTCATCAGGGTTCCACAAGGTAGCTAATTTGGCCCACTTCTGTTCTTAATTTACATCAATGATCTCGATCTTGACATCCGTAGTAAAATCAGTAAATTTGCGGATGATACTATACTATGTCATCCTGCCACGAAGAAAGCCGTGCTCCAACAGGACCTCGACCACCTCATGGAATGGAGCAGAACGTGGCAGATGAGCTTTAATGACAAGAGTGTGAAAATGGCAAGCAGAGTACTGGGGTTCATCCCCAGAAATTTTGAATACAAGTCCAGAAACATCATCTTTCCCTTGTACAAGGCGTTAGTACGGCCACACTTAGAATTTGCTATTCAATTCTGGGTTCTGGTCGCCGCATCTGTGTAAAGATATCGATAAAATGGAAAGACTCCAACGCAGAGCAAAGAAATTGATGCCTCAGCTGCGAAATAAGTTGTATGAATGTCGCCTAAAAGAACTGGATCTGATTTCTCTCGAGCAAAGACGTCTCAGGGGGCAACTAATAGAAACATTCAAGTATTTGAACGGCTTCAACGACGTACCTACAACGGGGCTCTTTGAAAGGGACCTCAATGATATCTTGCGAAACAACGGTAGAAAACTCAAGCATAAAGCTCGAAGAACGACCTTAAGTCAGCAGTTCTTTCCGTATTTCATAGTCAGTATTTGGAATAGACTAACTTCCGATGTAGTTAGTGCGGAGTCAGTCAACACGTTTAAAAATCGTCTTGACATATATTATAAGTCATCCCCTCCAACTAGGAACTCCTCCTCCAGGCGTCGCAAACTCTTAACGACCAAAGCTTCCGAGGCTACCTTAATCCGTCTCTTTCTCTCTCCCGCTCCAACTACTTAGTTTGATGTCTCTAAGCTCCGCATGTCAGCGGCTCTTCATCGTGCTTGCGTGCATTCAAGATCGTCTCTTGGGCATGGACTCTTCACCCCTTTTTTTCTCTTTTCTCCTGTCCTCTATACCCTACTAATATAATGGCAATAGCTCATAGAGTGCCGGGGCGTATAATCCTGTGTCTCTTTGGGAATGGGCTTATTGGTTCGTCTACTGCCGCTTATCTAATTTAATCTAATCTGATTAACTTTGGTGAAAATATGCCCATCTGTTTGGTTGTTTGTTTGTCTGCCTAATTTTTCTTAATGCCGTAGCTCAAGAAGCTATGCATCTATTTTTATGATATTGACATGAGTTGTTAGGCATATAACGAAAAGTAGAAGATCTAATTTTGTTAATAATCCGTTTGTCCGTTCGTTCGTTTGTCACTACATATTTTTAATTTTATGCTTGCAAGTACAATAACTCAAAAAATAACAAATGGATCTTTATGAAATTTGTAGAGGCTGTTAGCAATGTGAAAAGACATTAATGATCAAATTTTGCTGCAGATTGAATTGTTCGTTGGACTCAGGTTTGTCATAACGTTTGTTAGCAGTGTAACTAAAAAAAGTTAAGAACGGATCTTCGAAAAAACTGCACAAGCTTTTGTTACCATCAAAAGGCAGGAATGGTTATATTTTGGAGCTTATACAAAGAAAACATGGTTTTAGAACATATATGAATTTTATGCTACCTTCGCCTCGCTTGGCGGAGGTATGCACTCTCAGAGTGTTCTAATTCCAAATAGTTTCACAAATTATTTTTCTGCACAATAAAAGATGAGCATAAGCATGAATAAAAAATCAACCAAAAAAGGGCAGTGAAAGCTATAAAATATGAATCACGTGCAGTTTGTACAGTGCTAGTGTGGAATAAATGTGTGCAGTTGAAGGCGATAGGATTTTCCTGGTGTATGACCAAACAGTTCGCGATGGTTTGCTGATCATAAGCTATGTGAGGAATGGAGGATAAGCAGTGTTTCAGTCATGTGACTCCTT
Organism: Parhyale hawaiensis; assembly: GCA_001587735.2. Taxonomy (NCBI): domain Eukaryota; kingdom Metazoa; phylum Arthropoda; class Malacostraca; order Amphipoda; family Hyalidae; genus Parhyale; species Parhyale hawaiensis. The sequence continues at coordinate 1,800,202 of LQNS02278138.1, forward strand.
ACTACGAATAGTGAAAAATATAACTGATGCAGCAGTAGTATCATGATGTTGTAGAGACCAGATATTCGGAAGCGTCATAACCGCCCTATAGAGGGGACAAGTTGTCCCCGACGAAGCTTTCTGCAACGTACGTTCTCGGAAAGGTCAGCCTCTGCAATCACAATAGAGAGAAAAAATAATTGCAGTATGTGTTACACGAGCTAGTTTTCGAAACCCTTATTGGCTGGTAGGCCTCTTTGCTGACGTTTGCATGCCATCTCAGATGGACTAGATGGATGTCGTCGAGAATTGCTCGCAAATCCACGAAGTCGTTCACTCACCAGCCGGTCAACACAAACATTGTGGACTGAGTGTATTCACCTATTTTTACCACAGCCAAGAAAGAAATAATTTTGTCGTGTTTTCCTGTCTGTTATTACCTCCGCAAGGAGGTTATGCTTTCGTTGGGTTATTCGGTGTCTGTTGTCTTGCTATTTGTCAGTCTGTCACTACGATAACTCATAATACTATGAATAGATTTTGACGAAATTCACAGGTATTGTTAAGTATGTTAGGACGAATTGATGATTAATTTTTGGTGAAGATCCGTTTATCCATTTTTTGTCTCCTTCGTTTTCTAAAGGGTGGATTTTTATTAAATTTACATGAGTTGTTAGGTATGTCACGAAGAGAAAATGACCAAATATTTCTGAATATCTGTTTGTCCATTCGTCGTTGTTCTTATATAATGATAACTCAAAAATTTAATAATGGATCTTAATAAAATTTATAGGGTTTGTTATCAATGTTAAAAGACATAAATGATTAAATTTTGGTGCAGATCAGTGGGTCCGTTTGTGTGTTTGACTTATATTCGTCATAATGTTTGTTAGCAGCAACAGAAACTGCCAATACCATGAAAAGGGCCAAATGATTAGATATTGGTGTTGATACAAAGAAAATAATGGTTTCAGAACCAATTTGAATTATTCTTTACCGTTGCCTTCGTTTGCGGAAGTATGCGCTCTCAGAGTGCTCTAGTTTCAGTATGTGGTCACCTATTTATATGACTGGGCCTCAGAGAAATTGGAAACTTAGTACTTTGTACTTGTTAGTGTATCTGTAAACCTATTGGGTTCATAATATTTTTTTTTTTTCATTTGATTGTGTCAGATGTAATGTTCCTGTTCATTTTTCTATTAGTGCGGTTAATTAAATTACGATTCATTCATCAACAGCTTTGCAATAACCCTTTCATGCACTGCCCATCAGCAATGGCAATGTTGAGAGTTTACTATAATCTGTTTGCAATCGAGCCTGCAAATCCGTTGGTTGATAATATTTCTACATTTAGGTACGTGGTAGCAAAATGAAATTGCCGTTGCATTTAATACAGCAGCGTCGTGAAGGGAAGGAAAACACATCAAAATGCACCCCAAAACTATCAAACTTTGGTTAACATATTGCAGAGGAAACTAAACCCATTCCTCGCCGATTAACCTGCTGTCGATGACAGTATGCTGCAAAACAGTCGTATAATAATGTATGTAACTTTGATAGTTCCATTCGAATAGTCGTAAGATGTTTTTCCTTGCGGAGCAGATGTGTTCCTGATAGCACACGTTACAAGCAAATGTTCTCCTTGCAGGGTACAACGTGTTCCTCATTGCGGATGGTCAGTGCAAAGTGTCAAACTCTTCCCTACCAAAGCAAGCTACTTGCAGCGGAGACGTTGTCATCTACTACAGCCAAACCATCGACATTGCCGAGCTTGGTCGTAAGTGAAAATGCTAATTGTTCAATATTATATGTTAATCATTTGGCTATAACAGCTCCAACAAACTGCTGCAGTGTCTTTGTTCAAGTAAAAAGCGAAAACTATCGTTCATTCTCCAGTTTTCCCCTACCTAATCGAAATAGTTTTGTGAACCACAGAAATATAAAGGTAAAGTCAACTTAGACCACACCCTCACCTGTAAAACCCACATGCACTGGTTTGTGATACGGGTATAGGCTCACTGGCGCCAGATGAGTAAGTGTAGTCGCAATCGCCCTCGGGTCACCAAGAACTATGGCGCCAATTTGACGGATGGGACAAATAACCCGAGACCGCCCCACTCCCCTCATCTCTGAGGACGGCAGTTCCACCACAGTGCCCGGCATGCACACACAACTGCCGAGTCAGCACACCAAGATTTGCAAAGAGGTCTCGTGCCAGGCCGGGCATCGAACCGGCGAGCCATACAAGGTGTTAGAGCTGAGAACGGAAGCATGCTGCTACCGTGGCGGCGGAGCAGATATGCCGAAGAACTCAGCGAAAGCACGGCTTGTGAAATCCCCGACGCAGTTGTCATATGTATGCCGTATTGATGTTGCTGCTGTTGATGACTTTTTGGAAGATCTAATGAAGAGTTAAATTGTCCCGGAATAGAGCTTGCTACCACAACCCCTCAAACATATTAATGGATCTTAATAAAATTTATAGGGTTTGTTATCAATGTTAAAAGACATGAATGATTAAAATTTGGTGCAGATCCGTTGGTCCATTTGTGTGTTTGACTTACATTCGTCATAATATTTGTTAGCAGTAACAGAAACTGCCAATACCATGAAAAGGGACAGCCAGCAGTCACCTCAGGGGCAATTGCCTGCAGAGTTTTCTCAACAAAAATTGCAGTAGCCGTCAGTCTCTGTCAGTGGGCTTTGTAATATTCACCTGCTGGAAGTGTTGCACTGAATTTTCAATTCAGTAATGGTCCTTGATATTTTGCTCTGGAAAACCTAAGTAGTTCCTTAAAAGGTTGACGACAGCAGCTCCTGCAAGACAAGCTCTAACAAGCAGAAAAGCTTATCTTAATTTATGCCACGGAATGCAAAGCTAGAGAAACAAACTGTGTATTACATAATTCATACTACCTACAGTACAGGCACACACTCATAATAGAATTGGTACAGGGATGATGAGACTTTACAAGATTAACGCACGGGGCGGGGCTAAGCTGTGGTGCACCATGGGTAATGGGGTATGCGACGCCACAAAAATTCATGTATGTTAATTAGTAGCTATTTTTCATTGTTTTTCCATCATTTCATTTGGGCCTCCAGAGTGTTCTACGTGTCCTACAATCTTCATAGTTTCAGGAAAATATGTATCAAAGCATCTAAAAACTTGTTTAGCTCCATGAAGAATAAAATTTTATTCTTATTTAGGTCGCTTTCTTCCGTAACAGGCAAGCACCCGGTCGGAGAGTGTCTGTAAAATGTGGCCCTGAGATGTGCCGTCGCGTACACGTTGGTAACAGATTCTCCTCTCCTAATCGTAAAAAAGTACAGCATCATTGCAGAAATTACGGATTTAACATTCACCAGTTTCAACAACATCGTTCCGTTAGACAGTTTAGGTGTGGGGAATACGGTTAGGTAATTTTTTTTTTTTTTTTTCAAGTTGGTTAACGCAAGTGAGACGTGCTACTACTGTTGTACAGCTGTAACGCGAGGAACGTATTGTAGCTGTTTTTTTTCTAATTTTACCGACGCAATTGTATGGCTGCTGCGTATTTTGTATAAACTTTTGCTTTAGTATTACTTCGCCGGAAGGAAAGTAAATTGTTTCAGTGGTCCTTTTATATTTTTCTTATATATATTGTTAAAAGTTATTCTATCTCGGCGTTTAATCATTCGCATCTGAGCTAATTACTGTTGCAGCGGTTTGAAATTGTAGAGGATAGCAGATCATTGGCAGAAAACGGAAATAAATCGAATACATTGGGATATTCACTCATATGGTTCCATCTTCAGAATGCCATATTACTCCATAAAACTCACTTGATTTATTGCCTTTCGAAGGCAATAAACTTGACTCTAAAAGTGCTTCTGACACATGCGGCATTTGCCGGTTTAACTCATCTGCTCTTTTACAGACCTTTTACCCAACCTTCTTCAAAAATTTTATCCTTCAGCAAGCTAAAAAAAAGTTCGTGGATGTTTTGATACATATTTACTTGCAGCTATAAAGATTATGGGGCATGTATACTGAGAGAAACATTGATGCACTTAAATGCATCGAAACTTGATACCTTTTGTCCCAAAAAAGAAACATGCAAGTGCATCATTAAAAATAATATGCATCATGATGATGCTTATCGAATTTTTTGTGACATAGCCGATGATCCACCAAGATGCATCAAAAACATGTGAAATAGATGCACCTGAAAAGACGAAACTGCTGCATTGATACACAAAACTACGCCCTGATACACCTACGTGCATCCTGATGCTTCTCTGTGAAACATCTACGTGCGTCTGACGATTCTCTGTGAAAACCCTACGTGCATCCTGATGCTTCTCTGTGAAACACCTACGTCCATCAAAATTTTTCTCGGTCTAGGACGCTTTGGAGCCCAAATGAAATGATGAAGAAACAATGTAAAATAGCTGCTAATTAACGTACCTGAAGTTTGTGAGGTCACAAGCCCATTTCCCATGGTGCAATGCATCCTAGCCCCGGCCGTACACTACCTTTGTAGGTTTGATAGGTTTAATACACACAAACACATTTTATATTACAAGTATTTGATAAAGTAGTAATACTCTATAGAATAATGCATCTGTGTAGCCTCTGAAAGTTTAACAAACTTTTTGGGCAAAATAAAAAAAAAAAAAACAATAGCTAATAAAATTGCATGACGTATTCTTTAAAACGTTTTTTTAATACATTATCAGAAATGGCATCTAATAAATACACAGGAAGTTTATTGAGAAGAGTTGCAATTTGAAATACTGTTGCGCGTTTCTCAACGTCAACACGCACAGTGGGGAGATTGAGAACAGCACGTCTCAGCTCGTAATTTTGTTGAGGAATAAGGGGACTGAAACACTTTAGAAATACTACAGGATGATTATAGAACACAAATCGAAAAAAAAATAATAAGGAATAGTTGTAAACATCCTGAAATTGCAACATTTGTAAAGACAAGTACATTTCACTGCATCTCATTAGAGGCACATTGTTTTCGTTGCGTCTTACACGTAGTATTCGCCTAAGTAGATTATTCAATATTACTTCAAGCTTGTGNAAAACTGTCTTTGTTTTTATTCTAGCATAAAAATTGAGGCAGTTCTATTCTTTTAAAATATATATATATATGTTATATATATACATATATATAAAAAACTAAGGCCTAAATGGAAAAAGTTATACGAATAAAAAGTGTTTTTTTTTTTTTATTTTACATATTATGTGAAATTTCAGTAAGATCGAAACTCTAATAAAGAAAATTCCAAAATTTGTAAACGACCCCCTTAAGCAGTAATGAAGGTTGAATCTCATCTCGATGACAATGCTTATTTCTGAAAGATTTATGAATGTTAACAATTTCGTCGGGAGTGATTGGCCGAAAAATACAATCTGTAGCAACATAATTTGTATTGATTGTAAAATTTCTTACTTGAGGAGGGAGGGCCTCCACCAGTGACTTTGCTACTGAAGTAAAGTGCGCATTAAATAAATTAGCTGATTGTACGTCAGGAAGTACCGTACCATCAACACTAAGAGAAACAGACTTACGTTTGGTTTTTCTATCAAGAACATCATTCAATACCTGCCATAATTTACTAGATGAATTTCTTGACTCAATGGTTTTATGTTTGTAATAGTATTCTTTGCATTTTCGTATTAGTCTATATAGTACATTTCTGTAGGATGTGTAGCATATCTTCGCTATTAAACCACGTTTGAACATCCTGAGCAGTCTAAATTTTTTTCCTTATAACTTATATCAGATCACGAGAGAACCATTCAGGCTTTTTGAATTTAGAATTACATTTTATCTTTACTAACGGGAAGCAATCGTAATAAATGGAATAAATCTGTTCAAGAAGCTGATGCAGCGCAATGTCAGGAGATGAATCTTCAAATAAGTATGCAAAAGAGGCTAAGGACATTCTGCTTTTGAAGCAATTGTGTTTGTCAACATCCTTCAAGCGTCGAGTTAGTATTGTCGGGCAGTGTGTCAAATGCTCGCTCTCATATACTAAAAATGGAGCCAAGTGATCGCTGATTGCTGCGTCAATAACACCTGATATGCACTGGGTACTAGGAAAAAAATTAACCCATATTTGATCAAGCAATGAGTACTCTGTAATGGGATTATTAGGAGAAAACCTCGTAGGCTTGGTTATAGTATTAAAGAATCCATATGAACTGACAATATGGATAAAATAATCAATTCCGTTGATCAAAGTCTCATCACATTGGAAGTGGTATAATAGGCTCGGAAATACGACTCAATGAAAACATCAGGGATTTCTTAGTCTCATTTGGCAAAACTCCAGTCTACGCAACACAGTAACTTTGCAGCGATACATACGTAAGATTAGTGCACTAAGGTATCTTTAGCGCGGTATTCAAGAAAAGCAACTGCGCAACATCAACTTTGTAGGTATATGCACAAAAGCAGGTGTAGTACGTAACTTTGCAGGCTGTGCACTTAGGCTGTACTCGCTTCAATAACTTAAGAGGCGCTGGGTACACAGAGTAGGTCTATGAAGTGCGAAGATATTAATTCAAACATCAAACTAATGTATATACTGTACAAAGACTAGATCACTCTGAGAGCGCATGCCTCCGCGAAGTGAGGAAACGGAAACAAAAAATTAAAATTGGTTCTAAAACCTTGATATTCTTCCTATTAAATGCAGAAATTTAATCATTTGTGCCTTTTGAGAGTATTAAAATTTTGAGCAATTTTCTTGAAGATCCGTTCATAACTTTTTTGATTTATGCTGCAAACAAACATTATGACAACTATGAGTTAAACATACAAACAAACTGATCTGCACTAAAATTTAATCGTTTCTGTCTTTTAACATTACTAACAACCCCTATGAATTTCCTAAAGATCCATTCATTGTTTTTTTAGTTATTGTGCTAACAAGCATAAAATTAAAACTGTGGCGAATGAACAGTTAGATCATCACAAAAATTTGGTCATTTACTCTTCGTGATGTACCTAACAACTCGTGCTAATTCCATAAAAATCTGTCGAAAACTTTTTGAGTTATGGCATTGAGAAAATGAGGCAGACACACAAAGAAATGGATCTTCACCAAAAGTTAATCATCTGTTCATCCTAACATACCTAACAATTCCAGTAAATTTCGGCAAATCCATCCATGAATTTTTCAAATTATCTTGGTAACAGATAAAATAACAGACAGACAAACTCGACCAAGATATAACCTCCTTGTTGAAGGTAACAAGCACCACGACAGCTAACGACAGCCACGTCTGAAGCTGAGTCTTCCCATTAGAATCATTTCAACTGAACTGTCGCAAGACAAAAGGCTGCTCGCAAGTAAACAAGGCTAAGCTGTAGCTAGGGAACGATGTAGTTGCAGCTACGGTGGCTAGGTCACTGTATTTCAAAAATTAAACGGCATCCAACAAGCGTATCTGAAGTAGATTTGTGTGTTTTCCCGCAGTGCCAAGCATGGATACCCTGCCACCAGTAGTGAGCCTGACAGTGTCTGACGAAGATGATGAAAAGTTCTCCGTCGCTGTTGTGGACGAATTCTGTCCACACGTGGGCACCTATCGACTGGAGTATCTGAACGAGACGAGGATCATCGCAGCCAACGATGTCGTGCACGATACGTTGCCAATGTGCGTGCCCGTCAATTTCACCTTCACCAGGATATTCTTAGGCGAGGAGCATCCCCTGACGACATCTTCCATCATCTCCCAGCGAGGTAGCTATGTATAATGACCGAGTGTCGTTTGCGCTGCTTTTTACATGCTGATTCATATTCTCTCTGTTCACTTGTGTTTATGCAATAATTTATAAACCCTTTCTAATATCTGTACAGTTTCCGGGCAGTACGCTTTCTCCCAGAGAGCTTGAGAGAGAGAATTTGGAGCGCCAACACGAATACAGTTAGGCTTTAGTTATACAGTTGCGAGCATAATTAAGGGACAAAAATTAAAAGTTTCATATCTCAAAAAATGTAAAAGGTTCAACACTGAAATTTTAACACAAAAGAGGTATTGGGATACGTAATGATATGCTAAGAATTTATTACGATCCGAAGGATAAGAAAAAAGTTATGTATATGTAACTTATAATTATGAATTTAGTGTGAGCAGAATTAAGGGGCACTTTTCAAATGTTGTAATTTAAATCTTCAGTAACCCCATTTTCTTGCGTTTCCGAAGAAGAATACTGCCTACGTCATATGTAAACATTGCAAGTACTGCAAGCATGGCTACCCGGGAAAAAGTTGATAAATCTTTACGCATGAAAATTATTAATTTACACAAACAAAATTTCAGCATCAGGGCAATCGCAGAACAGGTAAGTCGTTCAAAGAGTATTGTTGGAAGAATTGTGAAAGATTATGCAGATCTTGGACGTGTTTCGAGTGTTCGGAAACGTGTTAGGCCCAGAAAAACTTCTGCTAGGCTGGATAGGATCATCCAACGCACAGCATTAAAGGACCGTTTTGCTACTGCCTCTTCTATGATATACTAACAACGAAACCATCTTCAGATTCACTATATCACGGCGACTGAATGAAATTGGTCTTCGTGCACGTCGGCTTCAAAGAAACCGCTAATCAGTATGAAGAACAAAGTTGCAAGGTTGAAGTTCGCCAACAAACAAGTCAACAGTCCTCAAGAATGGTGGTCTAAAGTTTTCTTTAGTGATGAAAGCAAGTTCAACTTGTTCGGGAATGATGGAAATAACTATGTCAGACGNAGGATTGATATTGAACGATGCCGCAATTTAATTGAATCTTGCCCTCGAAGATGTGTTGAAGTCATCAAACATAAAGGATCGTTCACAAAATATTGATTAAGGATGAAGGTTTGTGTTAAATTTGTTGTTTTGTTGCGTTTTTTGTCAAGTATCCCTTAATTCTGCTCACACTAAATTCATAATTATAAGTTACATATACATAACTTTTTTCTTATCCTTCGGATCGTAATAAATTCTTATCATATTATTAGGTTTCCCAATACCTCTTTTGTGTTAAAATTTCAGCGTTGAACTTTTTACAGTTTTTGAGATATGATTTTGTTTATTTTTTGTCCCTTAATTATGCTCGCAACTGTATAACTAAAGCCTAACTGTACTCGTGTTGGCCCTCCAAATTCTCTCTCTCAAGCTCTCTGGGTGAAAGCGTACTGCCCGGCGTTACTGCACTAGTCATATTAGCTTCTAAGTGCATTTAGAGGTTGATGATAAAATGACTGATTACCTTGATGATACTTCGGACGAGGTCCAGGTGGCGTTATGCACGCAACCCATCTTGCGCAGAGGTGATGCTGCAGTCCGTGACCAGCGGGATGGCTAACAGCGAGTTTTCTTCACAAGTTCACGTAACCGCTTACAACAGGTTTATCTGGCACTTTCAGTAAGTATGCGTCCAGTAAGTTTTTAAATTTCACAGTCTCTGTACAGGAGACATTTCGGATGCGACGTGGCATTTTGTTGAATAATCTCGCCCCCCGAACCGCAAAACTATTAGAATACTTTGTGGCCATTGCGTCACCACTAGTTTTGACCGGAATTCGCACGTCACAAGTGCGACCAATACGATCTGAGTGTCTGGCCTAGATTCGTCCAGTGACGTTGACAGTAATACTTCTAGAATTTTCCAGACATATATGATCGCAAAACGCTCGAATCTCTTTCGGATGGAGTTCATTTGAAGTTGAGCAAGTCTTTCGTGACAGTTTCAATCTTGCATGCCCCGGATTTTGGCAGTAAACGATCGCTTGATAGCTTCAAGGCGCTCTAAGTCCTTCCGTTTGCTTGGCATCCAAAGAGGTGAACAATATTCAATCCTTGGCAGTATCAGTTGTTTTCATAAGGTGAGCATTGTGTCTGCCTCTCGTGAAGAGAAAGTTCGAAGCACCCATCCGCTCCACTTCTTGCCTATAGTAACAACTCGAGCCACGTGATCTTCAAGAGTGGCATTATCTTGTATTCTCACCCCAAGATCTCTTAAAATTTGCTGTCTCTCAATTTCGCTCCCATCTCTTCTTTTGTAGACAGTAGATTCAGTAAGGGAGATGTTTTTTCCGTACCGTAATAGTTCAAACCAAATAAAAAAACATGGTTTAAACCAACAAAAACATGTTTTTTTTACTAAACTTTTTTTTATTCATAAACATTGCAAAAGTAAACAGTTTTACTTCTAGATAGTATCAAAATTTTGTCACACAAATGAAAGGATGAGTTAACGTGTTTCTTTTCAGGAATTAATTTTGAGTGCTGGGACAGACAGGGTCAACTATTGCTTATGTTCATTAAAAACCTACAACTTATTGAATTTTATGCTGTTTCATTTTTCATCAGCCCCATCCCGATTTATCTACGGTATCGGAGACCTTTCCAAAATCAAGAAATAAGCATATACCATATGTTTAATCATGGAAGCGTTTCAAAAGGTCTGTTACAAATGAAAAATCGCTAGCTTAGTGTTAGGTTCAGTTCGAAAGCCAAACTGCTGACCACTAATTACGTTATGTGGTGAAAGGGAATTTGATAACCTAGAATGAATGATAAAATTGAAAAAGTCGACAGGAACTAATAATTAAAACTTGACGATTCGGGATACTTCTCCCATTTTCAAAAGCCTAATAAAATCTTTAATGGATACCTAACAATTTTTTTTATTTAAGGAGACCTAAGTTATGGTGTTAGCCGGGTGGGAGCTAGAGGGCTAATGACCACAGTGCGCTATGGCGTCCTCATATAGGCGTCGAGTGGCACGGCAAGCGGAGGAAAAACGGGCGAGTACAGTTGGGGGGGAAAAGTGTCAGCCATGGTTGTGACGAGTGGTACAGTTGTAGTCATTATAATAGGGCGGGAAGAAAAAGAACATGTACAGTCATGGGGGAAGAAAGTCTGTCCTGCACAAAGAGCG
>LQNS02278138.1:1849889-1862872 GCA_001587735.2 Parhyale hawaiensis
GTGTGTAATGAGCATGGTCAGGCACTAAATCACAATAGTATTTATCGAATAATTCAGGATTATAGAATAGAGCATTACGAATGAACTTAACGAGAAAATATTCATAAACATCGTTAAACTTCAGTAGGGATAGTTTTGTATACATAGAATTTATAGACATTTGTGGAACATTGTTATTATCTCTCTTAACTCTCAGGATAACTCTTAACACATTGTTAACTGCAACGTTGAGAGGACGTAACAAGTTCTGGGAGGCCTTACCCCATCCAGTTACATTTTGGACCAGGTCGGAATACACAATGACATGATACAATAGTAACAATGGTCTCCTTGATAGGTACCTCGAAACGGCATAGAACACTCCCCGGGCTTTATTGAGCTTACCACATAACAGCTCTATATGTTTAGAGAAAGTCAGTTTGTCATCAATGATAAGGCCGAGGTACTTAAAAGAAGCTACCCACTCCAAGACTTTCATTAAAATATATAACAGGTAATGGATGACTAGGTCGAGAGGTAAAAAGCATGAACTTAGTCTTTTCTGCACTAGGAGTCAAGCGATTCAAATTCAGCCATTCTAAAACATTCAGTACGAGTCTATTCACCTTAGTAACGGCACCATCAAAGTTTCGTCATTAGTATAGAAAACGGGATACAAAAGTATGTACCTTATATGAAGTGCCGTATTTTTGTGTGCACATTTTCTGCAAAGCCTAATATTTCTATCATTTATGACTACTTTTCAATCCTCCTTGGTTTCCTGAATTGTGATATTTAACTATAAACCACAGATGTTACACAAAGTTAATTTGTTTTTCCTGTTCTACAACACATTTCTCATGGCACTGCGAAGAAATTAGTTTTTCTTGAGTGGTATGCAATTATATTAGATTAGGTTTTATCAAATATTATGTGAATCCGCCTCCAGGCCAACTCGTGAAAGCCGTGATTTAAATGGGCAGTTCGTGTAGTCCATGAGAACAGTTTTATTTTATTTTCAACTATATTGTGCTATCTATTTCTTTTCGTTTCATTGTACAACACTACAAAAAGAAGGTAATATTTACATCAATAAAGTTTTTTTTTTCATTTTTAGTCTTCAGAATTACAGAGGAAGAAAATTTCGCAGTCCCAAATTTGACTTCCGTCGAAATTTGCCCAAAAGAAATTTCGATTCGTTTACTGTCACGTAGGAACACGGAAGCCATTATGTATGATCCATTGGCCCGGAAAGAGAATAAAACGAAGAGGTCAGCGAGGAGTTTCGTTACACACGACGTTTATCCTCAGTGTCATGATGCCATTGAAGCAGCCCGGGCCATTAAGCTGCTCGAATCAATGGAACCATTTGACGGGACCATTATGGCCTTTGACCGAGCATCTCTCGCACACACAAAGTGGCGTTTGAGTGATGTGATCCCTGAAAGAAAGGTTATTGACTAGCGCACTCGTTTGGAATACGGGTCGTATCAATGAAGAGTATTGATGGAACTGGGCGCGCCTCATTACAGCGTATTGCCGACTCTCGCTTCCAATCTACTGCTACTTCACTGAGTGGCACTTCCCTTTGTTAACTCTAGTGAATCGCCATCGCAGTATACAAAGGAGAACCAAGCTACATAAGTAAAACATATTTATTGAGTAAAACCATACGTTTCGCATTAGAATATTATAATTTTCGTGCTGAATCAATAGCTGTTTGCTTTGTTCTGCTGACATTATCAACTTCTGCAATATATGACGTGCGTGTTCAAACCTAATCTCAGTGTTGGATACGCTGGAACCCGCGACGCTCGGGACTTTCACGCTTATTTCCAAGAGCCAACATATAACTGACTCTGCCGACATTGTAGCATATTTCCAAGAACCAGCATATAGCTGACTCTGCCGGCATTGTAGTATACTTCCAAGAGCCAGCATATAGCTGACTCTGCCGACATTGTAGCATATTTCGAAGAGCCAGTATATAACTGACTCTGACGATTTCATCCCAACCAAAAGTTTCCATTGGAAGGCACTGCTGGCAGTCTCATTACTTAATTTGCACTACTCATGTGGGACGAGGGCTTTCTGACGAGGTCCAGGTGACGTTGTTCATACCTCTTCAAGGGTGGAAAGCCAAGATGCTCGTTCCCTCTCCTTGGCTCGCAGGTTGCGACCACGGAAAATTAACCCAATGCCGAAATATCTCCACAGAAAAGGTGGGAGACGGGCGCATTACACACTGGGCTCCAGACGGTGGTATTTTTTTTAATGTGCTAGTAGCTCATCAGTCTGCTGTTTCCCTTGAACAGCCTGCCAAAATATGACAAATTGAACCAAGCTTTGGCACGGATAAAATTAGTAGCATACCACGGTGTAATATTTTTATTTCCTTAAATCTGAGATATCTACGTGACACTCAGTAATTTTCATTCGTGTCTCATGGCCGTTCCCATATTTTTTGGTAGCTCTTTGTACTTCAGTTTCTTATATTTCTCTACGTTATAAATTTTGGATCGCTATTTTATTCATTCACCTCGTTCAGTAGTGAATTTGACCACTCGATTATTGTGTATCAAACTGCTAAACTCCATTGTTCCATTTCGAAAAAAAACTGCTTATTTCTTTAGTTTTGCGCCGCCAGCAGAAGTTTTTGTCAATAATATCACTAATCCCTCGCGTTCGTATCCCGCGTTCGGAGCAATAAATTGAACAATTTGATAGTCTTTCGGTGAATCTTCTTTCATTTGAACCTTCAGAAGCAACTCCTGAAACAAAAATACGATACAGTACGATCCAAACGTTTGTTGCTGTCTATATTAATTGTAACTTACTTATGGCTAGGAGCTTCTTTCCGATTTACGTTTGATCAGGATTCAGTGCCGCCGTGGCTACTTACTGCTTAGCAGCCGTAGAAGGCCTTTATTTCCAAGCACTTTGTTCGTGGAAATCCCGTGCGGAACCGCGGTGTCGCTCCAGGAAGTTCAGCAGTAATAAGGAGCACGGGGTCGGGAGCTCAACGACTACCGAAAGCTGAAACCTGGCTGACTCGCTTATGGGCTTCACAAATGACAGCCTATGATTGGTGGAATCGGGTGGCTGGGGGCCTGGAATTGGTGCGAAGGGAGCAGCCGTTGAAGCACACAGATACACACAAACACAAAAAGAAAGAATCCCTGACCTGTAAGGTGAACTGTGGCTATGATTCGGCGATGACTACTTAGCGTGACTTTTCAAATATGTCACTTTGTTGCAGTGCTCCTGTCAAGCTTATCTAAAGAAGATTTTACCTTCAAGCGATGTACCATGTAGCATACGAAGTAATTATGAGACATACAATATTCTAACTGTTATGCTAACGCATTGGCCCCTGCAGCTATTAAATTATAGTGCTCACATCTTTGACTTACAAAGATTCAATTCTCCCCGTATAAAGGTATTCATACAGTAATGCAATTACTGTACTAGCTCAGTAAACTAGTTCAGTACATGATAACAATGAGCCTTGCTGACTTCGTTGCAAATCTCTCACCCTGTCAAACTACAGTACCTGCAGTAAATAGAGAGCTCTATGATAGCAATAGGTTCACACTTAGGACTATTGTGAATTAGCTCGTGCATCGTCATGTTAATTTAAAGGCTAAAAGAATCATCATCAGGAAACCAAAGTAAGAAAAATATAGGAGAAATAGCCTGCAGTCAACTGCTGCAGTCGCTTTACAACAATAAAGTCATGACCGATGCAATACTTTCTTATGGAGCTGGTAACGCAAACTCCTAGCTTAGATGAGATTGTTTTATTATTTTCTGAAAATGTCTGAAAGCGAAAAAGTCATTTACCCCTCAACAACTTCCAGCTGATCTAGGAAGTTCATTTCTAAGCTTCCTGAATCTAAAATAAGCAGCCCTCTCTTCTTAATTTAAAGACCCAAGACGCTGCTGAAATACATCTGCCTTGACCACTTCCATGAACAGTAATTTCGAAAATATATTTTGCGGAATCGCGGAATCCCATGGCCCCTCCCCCATAACACAGCACTACGCTACGCGACAAGAGTGTGACAGATCCCGACCTTTGAACGTGCATTGCCGTAATTTTGAAAGATGATGACCTGTGGAAGAGTTACTGGTCGTCTCCCTTGCTTGGACGAATTTAAAGTCACTCGAGTCATCTGTGTAACGGTATCTCTCTACGAAATTAGGTTAATCTTTCTTCTAAAAGTATACCTGCTAACCACTCGTAGCCGAATGTCTGCTATTCACTCTCATAACAGAACTGCTAATTCCTCACATAAGAGACTTCTCACGTATTACATAACTGAATAATTCATACTAATTACTCGCATAACTGGATTTCTTCTAACTTACATAACTGGGCCCCAAATTTATCAAGCTATGTTGAAGTCCTCGCCGTCATTGTATCTCAGACTTACATTAGGGCTTCATTTACGACGTGTAAACACTTTGTAACACACGGCACATATGATTGGAACTTGTAAGGGTATCCGGAACAAACCTCATAAAGAAAAAAAAGGCCCGCAGAAAAAAATCCACCCGGAAAAGCCCCGCTACGGAAAAAGCGCAGCCAGTTTGTTGAAGTCGTATTTGGGAGCTCAATTCAATTATTTTGAAGTACTGTATGTTCATGTCACCAAACTTATACCGGTATTGTGCTACTCCAAATTTTACATAGAATATGCTTCTGCGAACGTAGACTGTAACGGCTCCTAATAAAGGGTTAGTGTAGTTAGGTTTGGCTTGGCTAAATAAGGTAAGGTCAGGTTGGGTTGGATTTGACTAGGTGGAGTAATGTTAGGCTAGGTTACATTCGATTAGAGGAATGTTGACTAGGCTAAATTTGCCTAGTTTAAGCTAAATTCAGTTAAGCTACGTTAGAATAAATCGAGATAAAATAAGTTGCGCAAGGATAGGTGAGTATAGGCAGGGTTTAGTTAGGTGTCGCTAGGTTAGGCTTGGTTAGGTTAGATTAGAAGAATCTAGACGAGGTTAAGCTAGACTAGGCTAGATTTTGTTAAGTTGGGTCGCGATCTAAATTATAATTATGCTTATGCTCCATCAGTTCATACGTCTATCCCTGTTCTGTACGTGACGATTTTCACTATTAGCTAGGGGAAATTTTAACTTGCAAGGAGCTCCGATTAACGCTGAAACGAAGTTCAACCATAGCTGTCTTCTTAAGCCCTTCTTGAAAAAAAAAAAAATCAGTCACTTTCAAAGCGAAGGCATGAAGGTCATTTCACTTGTATCTTATGTACTGCTTTTGAATTTTTTCACAACATATTGTGTTCGCTTTGCTTAACGTTTTTAATAGACCAGCCAGGTGCGTAGTTCCGACTTTGGAGTGAGGGCTGGAGGGGGAGGGGCAGGAGGCGTCAGGTATAAGGACCATGCCCTTCTTCAATAGTCCACGTATCATAAATTTTAAATTTTGAATTCTCCAGAGAAGGCGATTAAAATAGCCCTACATCCTCTATACCAACCTTAAGGCTTCCGCCCCGTCGTGAATGTTAATTTTTTTCTCGGTGTTGATATGAAAATTTGCGAAGAGATTTTGCTAGCAAATTTCTCGAGCTATCTTGTACTGGTATCGTGCAGGTTATTCAACTGCTCCGTGAAACTGGCTGTCGGCCAGTCACTCAGCCAGGTTGAATGCTGAAGTTAAAGGTTTTATTTAATTAGGAGTGGTAGAGATTACAGGCACAACGCTGAACAGAGCTTAGAAGTGTATGCATAGATAGAAAAAAACATTGCAATAAGTACTGTTGTATGCAAGATTCACAGGTGTGTTACCGCTGGACGAGGTGTGTTACGGAAGACAGGGTTCGTCAGGCGGACGTCAGATTAGACGGGTTTAGTTAAATTACAGAAGAACTAATTGATCGTGGAATTTTCACGGGTTCCGGTAGCAACTTTTAATTAAGTTAAAGGATGTTATGTAAGCTTAAATTAGAATAGGTCAGGCTTAGTTAGCTGTGATTAGGTTGGCAAGGTTAGGTTAGATTCGTTAAAAACTATACTAGGTTAGGCTAGGATGGAATTAGGTATGTTATGTGAGCTTAGTACCATTTAATTCCAATTATTTTGATAGGAGTTGCTTCAATATAACCGAGTATAGGTATTAAGTGTACGTTTGGTGATAGACATGGCTTTTTTTTACTTTATTCGCGTGGATTTTTCATATACTCCTTTGTAGGCCATATGGAGCAGTAGTAAGTTCTTACAATTTCCTTAATACATCGGCTATTACCAATAGAATGTGTAATAGCGAACGTAGTTTAAATTATGTAAATTATATTTATTCAATTTCCACCATTCAAAGATAACAAATGTGATTAAACAGAAAAGCGTGATCCCAGCCTGTCAGTGTCTCCGTTGGAAGTACAATTCTACAGTCTGTCCCTAAAGACGAGGCATCAAAAGAAATTGATTTTCTTTCCAATAACTGCTAATTGCTGTAAGAATCCTTGCTTAATTTATTAATAAATTGTTTTAAGATATTTTTGAGTCATAACACTGCGATACAACAGTGTGTGTAATTTTCTCTCAGATTTAATGAGCAGTCCATTCTGCCCTTAGTCCCGGTTCCCATAGTAACAACTAGAGCACTCTGAGAGCGCATACCTACGCTAAGCGAGGCAGCGGTATCGAAAAATTCAATTTACTTGAAACCATGTTTTTTGTATCAAGTCCTAAATCTAATCATTTGTGCTCTTTGATGGTATGAACAGTAGATGCAATTTTCTTGGAGATCCATGTATAGCTTCTTGACTTATGCTGTTAACAAACATCATGACAATTATGAATCAAACCTACAAACGAACTAACCGATCTGCACCAAAATTTAATCTAAAAACTCCCATGACTTTCATAAAGATACAACTATTATTTTTCTTAGTTATTGTGCTAACAAACATAAAATTAAAAACAGTGACCAACGAACGAACAAACAAATCACTCCAAGAATTTGGTCATTTACTCTTCGTTATTTACGTAACAACTCATGTAAATTTCATCCATAACTTTTAGAGTTATCACATTGACAAAAGTGAGGCAGACAAAGAAACGAACAGATGGACGGATTTTATCATCTATTCCTCCTAACAAACATAACAATCGCTGTAAATTTCGTCAAAATCCGTCCATAACTTCTTTAGTTTCCTTAGTGACAGATAGACAAAAATACAGACAGACAAAGCCGATGAAAACATAACCTCCTTGGCGGAGGAAATATTATCTATGAAATAACTTGTTGTCTCTACGGAGAACTATTTAAAGTTCAGAAGAATTTAGGAAACCAAATTAACCATATTTCATTACATTTTAAAAAGTCACAAATAATAAAAAGACAAATGCACGCAGACGGATAGAAAAATTCGGGACAGGTTCATGTCGCTGCAGTAAGATGATGCCACGTGCTCGCGTCGCCATTGGTCCCAAGGAGACGCCAGAAGTTGCTAATTCGTGCACTGAAACCGAAACGAATGTAGCGAGCAGTCTTATTGGCCGGCCTTTGCGATGCCAGATGCATGATATTGTCCCTAAGCAACACGTTTACTTTTACAATAGTGGCTGTAGTAAATACCATCTCTCCGAATAGTAGAAGCGTTGCAAGTTACAATTTTGCATTGTTGTGATATTAGTAAATCTAGGTCGAGAATTCAGCTAATCACTCACCTGGACGAAAGTTCAGGTAGTAAAATAGCTTATGGGCTGGCAAAATTGCAGCATGGCTGGTCCCTGACTTGATCTACATAGAATGCTTCCTCAAACAGTTTGATCTGCTTCTCATGCACCAAGTGATCCGCTTGTGCAGAGACAAACAAACTAAAATTATCTGAAGTCGTGCAGTTTTTCTCATTTCATCATTTTATGGGGTAATAGCATGGCTCTTTTTTTTTTACTTGTGTATTTCAAAAAAACAGGAGCTACCGCATAACTTTAGTTATAATTATTTTATTACTTTTCTTAATACTGTCACAAAATTGCTACCATAAATCTACCAAAATTATCAGCCTGTCTGAGTGTGCAGTGGGCGGAACTCTCTTGCCAGTTCTCCCGATAATCCACTAGCGTACCTGCACCGGTAAAATCTTGTTTCTTTGTGAGGGGACCTGCGGTGAGGTCGTCTTCACAAATGGCTCTGTGTGTTCAATGTGTTGAGACCATTTCCAGATTTCAATTTAGCCGCAATACTGTTGGCAACTGTACTAATTTTTTTTTTTTTTTTATTTGTGCGTCGTCTTTTCTACCAGGCCATGGCCAGTCTTTACAGCTGAGCATCCTGAGTTGTTAGGTGGTTTTTATGGTCCCTTAGTCATCTGGGATTTCGATACTTTATCCTGTTTTTCTGTCCAAATTCCCTCACCTTATGCACTTCACGAATTTCTTCATCGTTGTGTGTGGTTTTCTGTCTTATACTTCATTGATTTTTTTACTTGATGGCTTTCTCCGTGTTTACGTTTTTTTTTTTTTACATTGTAGACAGGTACATGAGCTTGGATACAAAATAACAGAGGAACATACCCTTCTAGTAACAATAATTCAGTTAAACTGTTAGGCATTCCAAATCCAAAGAATAATAGTTATGTCCATATTAATATGACCCTGGGCGATTTCTGCCAGCATATTACGTACCTCACAGCATCAACTCCACTTTGGTTCATTCATCATACAGTAAGAAAAGTTGGATCCCTTGAGGCATAAATTTCTTTAGTGCAAGTTCGGCTGTGAGGGACTGTACTGTACCAATATAAATGCTTCTAATATTTGTATTTAGCGTCTCTCCCAGTGTGACTCTTGTCTCAGCATTTTCATCACAGTTCTTCTGTTTCGTACTCCGACCTTAAGCACGCGGCCCCATGCTCTGCTACAAATACATTTTAGCAGTCTCTGCAATCATCACTGCTACATCCTTGCTACGTCTTGAACGTTCGGGAGTCTTGTACAACGCTGTGCACTAGAGATAGTTTGGTATATAAGTCCTGGGTCCCTATCAAAGCTTTGGGTCAGCTTATCGTGCTCAGCTACCAGTTTTTCGTTCGTGTTTTTCCTTTCTACCACACAGTTGATTTGCGCATTGGTGCTTTGTGCAGGAATTTTCGCCTACCATTGTTGCCTGTTACCTTTCAAGAATTTTAGCAAATCGAGCTTCATGTAATAAACTTAGTAATTCTGAGGTTCAATAATTTTCTGTTATGTTGCAGTTCTTCCTTGTTTTTACACGTAAACGTTGGTGTTAACCGATTAGTTGCCCACATTGGCGACCCTAATCAGGACTGGATACTGCAACTACCATAATCCTCTTACCGTGGGTTCCAAGAGGTGGCGGGTAAGTGCTGGAGTATTTATATGCAGATATAGTTTCTCGGCTCCATGAAGCAGCTACAATCCTAGGAGGGAGTTTTTCATTAGATTATTATTTTTTTCTTTTGTGTACGTGAAATCAAGCGCATTTATCAACCTCACATTTTATATTGCAACAGAAACTGTTCGGTAAATGCCTTTAAAAATTCATTGCATCAGTTTCTATACGATTATTGGACAAGTTTTAAGATTTTGTAAGGTATAAAGTTTTTCCTTCAATAATATAGTTTCTGTTGGAGTATTTATTCAGTATTCTCGTCCGCGCTGTTTTGTTGAATCTTTTCTACTATATGCATGTAAACGATTCAAGAATTATTATTATTTTTTTTTTCTTTTTAAGTAATGAGCTGACTAAGATCCCTCATTAAAACATAGTGCTGAGTTTTTCATTTTTACTCCTATTTATCGGAGAGGATATAATTCGAGAAGGTGATTAAAATTCTAGACATTATGGGATAGATTAATAGTTTTTTTTTACAATTTTTCTGCATCTCGAATTTTCATGGGGGATCGAATTTCCTGGAAATTCAGTTTAGGCGCTTTAGTTTTTATCGGTTTGAAATTATTCCTCGATGTTTGTGGTTCAGACAATTTCTAGCTAAAAACCATCTAAAAAATTCTTGTACCCCATTAGTAGTAAAACAAATTACGCACTCGAGAACATAATTATGAGCCTCAGCGAGCGATTTTTTATTTTACCTATAATCGAGCCTCTTCTATAAGGTTAAAAACATCTAGTAAAATTGGACAGGCGTAATGAATTACATTTGCTTTCAAACACAATTCTTCGCTTCGGCTCACAATTATTTCTCGAGCACGTAATTTGTTTTCTACTATGAGCCTCAGCGAACAATTTTCATTTTTTTACCTGTAATTCGAGATTAAAAGTGTATGCAATCTACCAGCTCTGTTAAATACAGTGCCTATCCTGTTTGTAAACGCTTCCAGAACAGTAAGTCTCATAGATGATTGACAGCTCATGGCTAGAGATTTTAACTTGTAGAATTCCAGGACAGCAGTTCACTCCTCAGTCAGCTGACTGTCTTTTTTTTCAGTGACACTGAGCACAAAGCACTGGAATATCATATGATATAAATATTTTTAACATATTTCATAGTTTTCCAGTGGTTTTATATGAATTTTTTCTAGCTGGAGAACGGGACAAAGAAGTACCAGCTATATATAATGGATATTTTACGAGTAATAAACATAGTCATATGGTTTAAGAACACTGTGCAATCTTGCCAGCAGCAGCTGGCAATCCTCCGACTAATTAATTACGTTATAGAATGGAGGAGGAGCTTCCAGCTTGCCGTTGAGCGTTTCATTCTCTGAGGCTTGTCGGATGTAAACATGCAATATTTAATAATAACTATGCTTTCGTTCACATATATAATATTGATTTCATCTTTGGATATACCATAGACTAATTCTCTGCTGATCAGCAGAGCTTGCAACTGCAGAGCAGCTGATATTAGCTAGTCTGTACTCCAAGAGTGATAACTGAGTTAAATATGCTCTTGTTCAAATTGTTAATACTAATTTCAGCTTCAACATTGCTATATACTAAGAGTAAGCTTTTGTAGCAGAATTGCAGCTTGATGCATATTCTATAAGAGGTCTTTTACGGGATTATTAAAGCTGTAGAGATTAATTCATGATGTGTAGTGTTTATATATGCATTAAGAACTGGATTTTCCAATGTTCTTGATAGCACAAGCATAGAGCGCTTGACTTCGGAACTCGAGTACGGGGGTTTAAATCCTGCCTAAATCATAACATTTTTGTTATGTTTGTTATGCGTGCTGCTTAAATATGCTCCCAGAACTTGTTTTCGTTGGCGCCTGGGTAGCTCACGTGTAGGAGGTTTGACTTCAGACCTCGAGTGACCCGGGTTCGATTCCTACACTGACTAGCTTAAATGTTAGTCAAAGGTCAATGATGGAATCGTTAACGCCTAACACCTGACGTGAAGTTTGTCTTGGGCTGTACGTAAACCGAGTGCGCATAGGTCTATGTACTAAAGACGAACTGATCTGAGGGGGAAACTCTTTCCAAAACTGCTTTCATATTGACAGAAGATGTTCGAAGCTTGGGGCTCAGTCGAAAAACTGAGACTACCTATGGCTAAGTGACGGTTAAGTAAGTCAGATGATTGCAGATGCACTGCTCTCAAA
This sequence comes from Parhyale hawaiensis, assembly GCA_001587735.2. NCBI lineage: Eukaryota > Metazoa > Arthropoda > Malacostraca > Amphipoda > Hyalidae > Parhyale > Parhyale hawaiensis. Next base: position 1,861,433 of record LQNS02278138.1, read on the forward strand.
CCGATAGAATAGTACAGGAGTAGCAGAGGCTCCTAACACTTCGGATGAAGTGTGAAGGTAGATGGCATTCCCCTAAGGAAAGAGTTGTTTTTTTTTTCTTCAACCACGAATATTTCTATAATCTATTTTATTGTGCCCCAGTGCTAATGTATGAATTTTATTTTCCAATATAATTCTTTTAACGTTTTGCCCACATAATGCTACTTTATTTACCTGTGTTGTATAAACATTATGATTCTTACTTTGAATGATATTCATTTTACAATAGACAACTTTATTTTCGAATAATGCATTTTTATAGTCATCAATACTAATTTCTTTTTCTACAATAGCTTTTTTAACACCTCTTGCTTTCTTTATAACTTCATCAATTCTTGTTTTAAATTCTGTTATTGGAATACCACTTGTTTCATCTTTCATTTTACCAATAACTTTTTTTATTTACTTTAGAATATAATTAATGATCTGCAGGATAATTAGATGTATCGAATAATTCTTTATTTTTATTGATATCTTTATAGAAAACTTTCGTTTTGATACAATAACATAATGAATCTGTATCCGTGAATAACAGTCTTGCTTTATCTTTATATCTATTTTTATTGAAATTAAAATGAAAATCATACGTTAACGATTTACTGATATCTAAATTAACCATTCTTACATATATAGGTTTATTGAATAGTATTTTAGTTCTTTTCATATGACAAGCTATCAGATTTGCATCGAATATTTTAAACAATTGAAAATTGGACTTACTTGTAAGCTTCATTGCTTCATGTTCAGTTTTTACGAATTTTACATCTATTCGATTTCTAATCTGCTCTAAACACTTGCCGTAGACAGAATTCACCATTAACTTATAAAAGTCTTTCGAAAATTCGTTATCAGCAGCTTTTCTCACATTTGTATTTAAATCTACGTAAGGTTTCATCCAAGCTTTTAATTCAAATTCTAACACTCTGTGAATTTTCGTTAATTCTAGCCCTATGACTAAACACTGCGTCAGGTTTTTATAATATATTACATACTTATTTTTGTTATTTAGATTGTGTGTCAATTTTGAGACTTTATCAATCATTATATTTTCTGCCGCTAATGGATAATTGTTATGATAATCATGTAGTTTTCTTAGATACTTCAAGTCTACTTCGAGAATGTAACTTTTCCCATCTGGTGGTTTGAAATAGTTTATTTTTTCAATCTATTTTTCTGTCAACCATTTAAATTTCCCGGTTGGTAGTTTTTGACGCATTGCCCATCCGTAAAGGTTATTAGCATCTAAATATGTTATGGAACTATTTGACATTTTAGGGTTATATTTTTCTGGAATATACGGATTATTTGCTTCAGCATATCTATGTGTTATTGTACTGATCCCTCCTCGAATGCCCTTTTCAATGAATAATAATATATCAGGATCTTGAATTGAATCTAATT
>LQNS02278138.1:1894697-1908638 GCA_001587735.2 Parhyale hawaiensis
AAAATGAGTTTTTAATCTCAGATCGGTACTGGTTGGTTAAATTAGTGTGGTTGACGATGTTGCTATGCTGAGTTTGAATTTCCAAGTCCAAGAGTTTAGATTGCCAGGATTTATACAGTTGTCTGTTTTGAAGTGACTGTCGATACAAACGGAAGCGGAGAAATTTAGGGATGACTTGGTATGCTTTGCAACAAGATAAAAAATGTAGGTCTAGTTTTGATTTTTCAAGTTTTTTGGCGAATTTTTCATATGTTCTGAATATATCATATTTTCGTTATATATATATTACGACTACAGCTATACCACTCGTCACAACCGTGGCTGACGCTTTTTCCTCTGACTGCACTCGCCCGATTCTCCTTCGCTTCCCGTGCCGCTCGACGCTTATATAAGGACCCCATAGCGCACCGTGGTCATTCGCCCTCTAGGTCCCACACTGCTAACACCATCACGTTTTAGGTCTTCTTAAATAAAAAAAAATTGTTGTTAGGTATATATCCTTAGAAGGTTTTATTAGGGTTTTGAAAATGGAGAGATAAAATAAGTTGCGCAAGGATAGGTGACAATAGGCCGGGTTTAGTAAGGTGTCGCTAGGTTAGGCTTGGTTTGGTTAGATTAGAAGAATCTAGACGAGGTTAAGCTAGACTAGACTAGATTTGGTTAAGTTGGGTTGCGATCTAAATTATAATTAAGCTTATGCTCCATCAGTTCGTACGTCCATCCCTGTTCTGTACGTGACGCTTTTCACTATTAGCTAGGGGAGAATTTAACTTGGAAAGAGCTCCGATTAACGCTGAAACGAAAAAAAAAAAACTCAGCCACTTTCAAAGCGAAGGCATGAAGGTAATTTCACTTGTATCTTATGTACTGCTTTTGAATTTTTTCACAACATATTTTGTTCGCTTTGCTTAACGTTTTTAATAGACCAGCCAGGTACGTAGTTCTGATCTTGGAGTGAAGATTCTCCTGGAGCGAGGGAGCTCAGGGATAGGGGCAGGAGGCGTCAGGAATCAGGACCATGCCCTTCTTCAATAGTCCACGTCTCATAAATTTTAAATTTTGAATTCTACAGAGAAGGCGATTAAAATAGCCCTAGATCCTGTATACCAACCTTAAAGCTTCCGCCCCGTCGTGAATGTTATTTTTTTTCTTGGTGTCGGTATGAAAATTTGCCAAGAGATTTTGCTAGCAAATTTCACGAGCTATCTTGTACTGGTATCATGCAGGTTATTCAACTGCTCCAAGTAACTGGCTGTCGGCCAGTCACTCAGCCAGGCTGAATGCTGAAGTTGAAGGTTTTAATTAATTAGGAGTGGTAGAGATTACAGGCACGACGCTGAACAGAGATTATAAGGTTATGCACAGATAGAAAAAAACACTGCAATAAATACTGTTGTATGCCAGATTCACAGGTGAGCGGTTAGAGTCCGCTGGACGAGGTGTGTTACGGAAGACAAGGTTCGTCAGGCGGACGTCAGATTAGATGGGTTTATTTAAATTACAGAAGCACTTATTAATAGTGGAATTTCCAGGGGTTCCGGTAGCAACTTTTAATTAAGTTAGATCATGCTATGTGAGGTTATATTAGAATAGGTCGGGCTTGGTTAGTTGTGAGTAGGTTAGGCAAAATCCTGGTTAGATTCGTTACAGAACTGTATTAGGTTAGGCTAGGATGAAATTAGGTATGTGAGCTTAGTACTATTTAATTCCAACTATTTTGATAGGAGTTGCTTCAATATGACCGAGTATAGGTAATAAGTGTCCGTTAAGTGATAGGCATGGCTTTTTCCTACTTTTTCACATGGATTTCTCATATACTCGTCTGTAGGCTCTATGGGGCAGCTGCAAATGCTTTCAATTTCTTAATACACTGGCTATCCCAAATAAAATGTGTAACAGCGAACGTAGTTTAAATTATGTTAACTATATTTATTCAATTTCCACTATTCAAAGATAAAAAATGTGATTAAACAGAAATGCGTGATCCCAGGCTGCCAGTGTCTCCGTTGGAAGTAGAATTCTGCAGTCTGTCCCTATAGACGAGGTATAAAAAGAAATTGATTTTTTTTAATAACTGCTAATTGCTGTAAAAATCCTTGCTTAATTTACTAATAAGTTGTTTTTAAAATATTTTTAGTAATAACATTGCGATACAACAGTGTGTGTAATTTTCTCTTAGATTTAATGAGCAGTCCATTCTGGCTCCTGCCCCGGTTCCAACAGTAACAACTAGAGCACTCTGAGAGCGCATACCTCCGCTAAGCGAGGCAGCGGTAACAAAAAATCAATTTACCTTGAAACCATGTTTTTTTTCGTATCAACTCCAATATCTAATCATGAGTGTTCTTTGATGGTATTAACAGTAGCTGCAATTCTCTTGGAGATCCATGCATAGCTTTCTGAGTTATGCTGCTAACAAACATCATGACAATCATGAGTCAAACATACAAACGAACAAACCGATCTTCACCAAAATTTAATCATATATGTCGTTTAACAATACTAACAACTCCTATGACTTTCATAAAAATGCAACTATTATATTTTTAGTTATTGTGCTAACAAACATAAAATTAAAAACATTGACCAACGAACGAACAAACAGATCACTCCAAGAATTTGGTCATTTACTCTTCTTGTATACTCATGTAAATTTCATCCATAACTTTTAGAGTTAGGGCATAGACAAAAATGAAGCAGACAAACAAACTGACAGATGGACGGATTTTCACCAAAAGTTAATCATCAGTTCCTCCTAACATACATAACAATCCATGTAAATTTCGTAGAAATCCGTCCATAACTTCTTCAGTTACCTTAGTGACAGATAGACAAAAATACAGATAAAAAAATACAAAGCCGATGAAAACATAACCTCCTTGGCGGAGGTAATGATATCTATGAAATAATTTGTTATCTATACGTAGAACTATTTAAGTTCAGAAAATTTTAAGAAACCAAATTACCCATATTTTATTACATTTTAAAAAGTCACAGATAATAAAAAGACAAAGGCACGCAGACGGATAAAAAAAATCATCACAGGCTCAAGTCGCTGCAGTAAGACGATGCCACGTGCTCCACCGTGCGTCGCCATTGGTCCCAAGCAGACGCCAGAAGTTGCCAATTCGTGCACTGAAACCGAAACGAATGTAGCGAGCATTCTTATTGGCCGGCTTTGCGATGCCAGATGCATGATATTGTCCCTAAACAACCCGTTTACATTTACAATAGTGACTGCAATAAATACCATCTCTCCGAAATTTAAGAGGCATTGCAAGTTACAGTTTTGTAAATTCGGCAATGTTGTGATGTTAGTAAATCTGGGTCGAATATTCAGCTAATCACTCACTTGAACGAAAGTTCAGGTAGTGAAATAGCTTATGGGCTGGCAAAATTGCAGCAGGGCTGGTCCCAGACTTGATCTACATAGTATGCTTCCTTAAACAGTTTGATCTGCTTCTCATGCACCAAAAAATCTGCTTGTGCAGAGAGAGACAAACTAAAATTATCTTCCCTTCGTATGAAGTCGTGCAGTTTTTTCTCTTTTCATCATTTAAAGGGGTAATAGCTTGGCTCCTTTTTTTTACTTGTGCATTTAAAAAAAAACAGGAGCTACTGCATAACTTTTGTAATAATTATTTTATTTCTTTTCTCAATACTGTCAGAAATTGCTACTATAATTCTACCAAAATTATCAGCCTGTCTAAGTATGCAGTGGGCGGACCTCTCTTGCCAGTTCTCCCGATAATCCACTAGCGTACCTGCACTGACAATATTTTATTTCTCTGTGAGGGGACCTGCCGTGAGGTCGTCTTCACAAATGGCTCTGTGTGACCAATGTGTTGAGAGACAATTTCAATATTTCAGCTAAGCCGCAATACTGTTGGCAACTGTGCTAATTTGTTTGTAGTTTTGTTTATTTTATTTGTGCACCATCTTTTCAACCAAGCCATGGCCAGGCTGTGCAGCTGAGCATCCTGTGTTGTTAGGTAGTTTTCATGGTCCCTTAGTCACCGTGGGATTTTGCAACTCTGTCCTGTTTTTCTGACTAAATTCCGTCACCTTATGTACTTCGCTAATTTATTCATCGTTGAGTGATTTATTCTGTATTACACTTCATATTTTTTTATTTCATGGTTCTCTACCTGTTCGCTTTTTTTTTATTGTATACAGATACATGAGCTTGGATATAAAATAACAGAGGAAGCTACCCTTCTAGTGACAATAATTCAGTTACAGTGTTAGGCATTCCAAATCCATTGTATTATAGTTATGTTTATATTATTATAACCCTTGACAATATCTGCCAGCATATTACGTACCTCACAGTATCAACTCCACTTAGGTTGATTCTTCTTACGGTAAGAAGAGTTGTATCCTTCGAGACATAAGTTTCTTTAGTCTGAGTTAGGCTGTGAGGGACTGTACTGTCCCAATATAAATGCTTCTAATATTTGTATTAAGCGTCTCTGCGAGTCTGACTATTGGCGCAGCATTTTCCTAACAGTTCTTCTGTTTTGTACTCCGACCTGCAAGCACGCGGCCCCAAGCTCTGCTGCAAATACATTTTAGCAGTCTCTGCAATCATCGCTGCTACATCCTTGCTGCGTCTCGAACGTTCGGGAGTCTTGTACAACGCTGTGTACTAGAGATAGTTTAGTATATTAGCCCTGGGTCCCTATCAAAGCTTTGGGTCAGTTTTTCGTGCTCAGCGACCAGTTTCTCGTTCGTGTTGTTCCTTTCTACCACACAGTTCATTTCGCCAACCATTGTTGTGTGTTATCTTTCAAGAATTTTAGCAAATCATACTTCATGTAATAAACTTAGTAATTCTGAGGTTCAATAATTTTTTGTTATGTTGCAGTTCTTCCTAGTGTTTACACGTAAACATTGGTGTTAACCGATTAGTTGCCCACATTGGCGACCCTAATCAGGACTGGATACTGCCACAACCATATTCCTCTTACCGTGACTTCCAACGGGTGGCGGGTAAGTGCTTGTGTATTTATATGTAGAGATAGTTGCTCGGCTGCATGAAGAAGCTACAATCCTAGGAGGGAGTTTTTTATTACATGATTTTTTGTGTACGTGAGATAAAGCGCATTTATCAACGTCACATTTTACATTACAGTAGAAACTTTTTGGTAAATGCGTTTACACATCCATTGCATCACTTTCTATACGATTATGGGACAAGCTTTAAGATTTTGTAACGTATACATTTGTCTTTCAATAAATAGTTTTGTTGTAGTATATATTCAGTATTCTCGTCCGCGTTGCTTTATTGAATCTTTTCTACTATATGCATGTAAACGATTCAGGAATTCATTTTTTATTCTTTTTGAAGTAATGAGCCGACTAAGATCCCTCATTAAAACATAGTGCTGAGATTATTAATTTTTACTTCTATTTATCGGAGAGGACATAATTCGAGAAGGTTTTTAAAATTATACACATTATGGGATAGTTTATTAAGTTTTTTTGCGATTTTTCTGTATCTTGAATTTTCATAGGGAAAATAATCACGCTTTAATTTTTATCGGTTTGAAATTCTTCCTGGATGTTTGCGGTCCAGACAATATCTAGCTATACACCATCTAAAAAATTCTTGAACCCCATTTTTTATATTTATTAATTTATACACTAAATTTCCATATTTTTTGAAACTTTAATATCAATTGAACCTTACATATATAAATTTAAATTCAGCAATTTCATCATGACAATCTAGCAACTTATTCAAAATCCAACCTGATAAACTTCGAATACACTCATTGCTTTTCTTTGTTAATTTCACGAGGAGATTTTTCATTTACTTTCCATTATATTATGGTTTTTGGACTGTTCATTGACTTCTCTGAGTTGAACCAGGTTTCATTGCATTCTGTTTTCTAACCAATTTTTATTTCACAGAAATGAACTTTGATACTTAGTTCGAACTTTACATACCAATTTTTTTCCTTATGCGTATAATTTCAGGCATCATATTGCTAATGTTTAACTCTGGATTTAAATTGCCTGTCCGAATATATTATTATGCTAAACTTTCTTCTTGAATTGTTTCCTGTACGCCCGTGAATTAGAATATATTATAAAAATAGAGCAATCTGAGAGCGCATACCATCGCCAAGCGAGGCAACGGTAGCAAAAAATTCGAATTGACTCTGAAACCATAATTGTCTTTGTGTAAACTCCAAAATCCAATCATTTGTGTCTTTTGATAGTAATAACAGCTTGTGCAATTTTCTTGAAGATCCGTTCTTAACTTTTCGAGTTATACTGCTACAAACGTTATGACAAACATGAGTCAAACATACAAACAAACAAACCGATCTGAACCAAGTGTAATCATTCATGTCTTTCAACATTACTAACAACTCCTGTAAATTCCATAAAGATCCATTCATTATTTTTTGAGTTATTGTACTAACAAACATGAAAATAAAAACAGTGACGAACGAACGAACAAACGGATCATTACCAAAATTTAATAATTTACTCTTTGTTGTATACCTAACAACTCATGTTAATTTCATAAAAATCTGTTCATAACTTTTTGAGTTATGGCATTGAGAAAAATGAGGCAGGCAAACAAACAAACGGATGGACATATCTTCACCAAAAGTTAATCATCTGTTCCTCCTAACAAACCTAACAATCCCTGTAAATTTCGCTCAAATCAGTTCCTAAATTTTTGAGTTATCTTGGTGACAGACAGACAGGCAGACAGACAAACACGACGAAAACATCACCTCCTTTGCTGACGTAAATATGCTTTTCATTTCAAATGTTGTGAGAGATTTACGACTTATTTTCTTACAAGTATTATAATATTTTTACCTGCGAAAAATAGGTTAGAAATGAAAGAAAAGGTTTTATATGCTTTTTGCTTTTTTCATGTTGATTGAAATTTCCTTTACTAACATACAAAACACAAATAGGTAAAGCTTCTTTAGTTTGAGTTCATTCAGATCCGATGTTCATTATTTTTCTGGCCTGTTTTTTTTTTCTAATTCGAGCAATTTATTGAATTTTGGAGATTATATAATTCTTATACATCGTATGGTTTTTATTAATTCCTATTTAGGTAACATTATAGCTAGAGGATTCGAGTTTTGCATTTTGTGAATAACTTCAATGACTTAATTTTATAGGTCCAATTTCTGTAAAATTCTAGCAGAAAATTTATTTTTTTACTTTGTAAATAACACACATTAGATGATTTATTATTATTATTATCTTCCAGATTATTATATAGAGGAACTGATCTTTTTTTCCAGATTTTGAATTATATACATTACCTGATTTATTCATTTTCAACAAATTATTTTCAATAAGAACCGTTTTTTTTAATTTTGAATAATTTGCAATATCCAATTCGTTATAATTCTTCATTTTATAAGATTATTACCTGCAGGAATGGATGTTTTACCTGTTTTCGAAATTTTATATCATACAATTTTTCCATCATAAAACGAATGTTTGGTGAAATACTCTAATAGATAGAAAATTGAAATGTTGCTTGAAATCATCATCTTACGTGTTAACAAAATCATTATAAAAATCCTATTAATATAGCATTATATAATACCAATGTTAGTGCTTTTTCTATTATTATAACTTGTGAACGTCGTTGTATTGGTAGTATGACTTTCATTACTTTTCTGGTTCGTTTTCATCAACGAACCAGTTCATCAGTTATTTTTATGCTTTAGTCGTAGAATTAGTAAAAATTTAAAAGCAAAGACGAATGTGAGAATCGAAAGCATATCTAAGAAAACGTTTCGGAGACCTGCTCTAACTTGAGAGCTATTGTCACTATTTAGGCTACATATGAGCGTATGAATAAATATGGATTCTAAAATGCGAACTCTAAGTTAGAATTCGCAGTTTTCAGAGTGCTAAAATTGTCTATTGTCACACGGGTACCACACTGTTCTTCATACAAGCGTACTGATGACTGAGATGGGTTGCCTAGTAAGTTACCTGTCCGCAACTCTGGCAGAGGCAAAGTGACGTCTGTAGTGGGCAGTGCCCAAGCGCATACGTCGACATGACGTCACGCTGCCTCCTTGCCAGAGTTACGGAGCATGGGGGGCGTGGGCTTCCGCACAGGTAACGTTTCAGGCAACTCACTTCAATCTTCAATACAATTGCATGCCGAACAGTGTGGTGCCCGTGTGACAATAGGCATTTTCTCTGACAAGTGCGAATAGTAATTTAGAGTTAAGCATTCATGATTCCCTTTTTAATTCTCAAGCTGTTAGTCACTAGATGATATCGGTATTCTAGACAAAGTGCATCTTTAGTTATTGTTAGACTTTCTGAAATCGTTAAACTTACTGTCTATAATGTTCTACCGAACTAAATCTGGAACAGGTCACCGAAACGTTTTCTTAATTATGCTGGGGGCATAATTAAGACATTAAGACATTTTTCTTTGCTTTTAAATTTCAAATGTATTACCTTTTCTTGCATGGCCCAAAACGACTTCCTCAGGACTAATATATTTCTTTGAGAATTATGTTTAATCAAACAAGACAATTTGTCAAATTAACAAAAAGTGTTGACATGAAAAAGTTTGTTAGCCTGTCGCGAATAGCTATATTCCTATCTTCAGAACTAAAAACAAAGATACGGTATAAATGTTTAAAACTAAAAATTTATTTCAGTAAGCTAACTGAGAGAGAGATCCTATTGTGAGGAAGTGTAAAAGGCAACTGACCTGAGTAAGGTTGACAGGGTCCCATTGTCAGTGCTTGGGCAGTCGAGACGGCTAGGGAGCTTCGGAGGCGGAAGGGATGTACAGTCAGGGGAAAAGATGTCAGTTGTGGATTGTACTCAGGTAGAACGGCTGAAGTCATTATGTTGAGGCTGGGATTGGTTTTATGAATGTAAAGAGATTCTAGTGTGGTGAGTTCTTCAGTTGGAGAAGTCGATAATGGAGAAGTCTTTCCTGCTAATGGGATGGTTATCTTGTTCTTCATGAAGACGAGGAGCTGAATGTGCAGGTTTTGCAAGGGGTAAAGTTGTTTTACTGGATATACCTAAATGTTGGTCAATGCGGGCTTTGTAATGCTGCCCGGTGCTGCCCGCATATGAAGCTTGGCAACTTCTGAAACTGTACCTGTAAACAACACCGGACAGCAAAGGTGTGGGATGTTTGTCCTTAAATTTAAAATAGGATCCCATGGTAAATGTGTTTTTAACAGAAAACCTAAAATTTCTATGCGGGTAAGCTTCTGAGAGAAACGTTTTCAGAGAGTTAACTGTAGCGACGGTAATTGTACAATAGTACGGGAGGGAGAGGAAAAACCTAATTTATGAACAGTACATTTAGTAATTCCGGAGTTGAATAGTATGTCAAGAAACAGCTTGCAATAATGGTCCAAAAGGTGGTGGGGATAGCCCTTATTCTTGAAGAATGTTCGAAGAAAGTCTACTTCGTTTGAAAATTCTAGGTAAGAAGAAGACAAGTGGTATGCCCTAAACACTGCCCTTAGCTCATACGTAGTAAAATTTGGATTGCATTTCTTTTAAATTGGTTTTAGCAGTGGCTGAAAAAGCTAGTTCCTAGACCTGAAAAAGTTGGCTTTCTATACTGTAGATTCTAGTGGACAGTGTTGAGTCTTGATTTGCGACTAGGATGTCTGAAATTGCTATGGAATTATTTGCTAGGTTTTCAGCGGTGAACATTATGTTGGGGTGATTACTACTTAAATATTGTAGAAATAGATTTGAATCGGTTAAGTTTTTGAAGATGAGGAACGTGTCGTCTACGTAGCGCTTGTAATGGATGGGTTTGAAGTTAGTCGGGCCTTTGTCAAGCTAAATTTCTTCGTGATGACATAAAAAGATATTCGCTAGCGACGGACCGAGCGGAGAGCTCATGGAGACTCCCTCGATTTGTTTGTACGTTGAAAATGAAAAATGAGTCTTCAATGGCCAAATTGAGAAAACCTCTGAAGGTAGGTTGGTCCATGTTATGGAATATGCCACATATAATATCTATTGTTTCGTCTAAAGGTATATTAGTAAACAGGGAAGAGATATCAAAACTAGATGAATGTGCGTTGGATGGCAGCTGAAGCTTTTGATGCCGTCCGTAAATTCGTAAGAATTGCGCAAGGTATATTGATTCGTTGTAAACGGTTCGAGAAGTTGGACAACGAAGTTGGCAGTTTGGTAGGCTGGAATATTATATGCAGCTAATATTGGTCGTATAGGGATATTTGTTTTGTGTACTTTAGGGAGACCGTACATGATTCCAGCAGACGCGTCAGAGTTTTATAGGGAGCAGTAAGTCGGTTTGGAGATAATATTTTGGTCTATTAAGTTTTCAGGAATCTATGGATTTTATTTTTGAATTTGAGAGTGAGTTTAAACGGATCGATATTTTTTCATTGAGGGAAAACTTCGTTGTGTCACTTAAAATGGTATGCATTTTTTTGATCGTATTCGTTCCTATTTAAGATAGGGCATATTACTTGTCTTCTTCTTACCTAGCATTTTCAAACGAAGTAGACTTTCTTCGAAATTTCTTCAAGAATAACGGCTATCCCCACCTCCTTTTAGACCATTATTGCAAGCTGTTTCTAGACAAACTATTCGACCCCGGGATTACTAAACCTACTGTTCGTAAATTAGATTTTTTCCACTCCCTCCCTCCCTATAGCACAACTACCGTCGCTACAGTTAACACTCTGAAAACGCTTCTTTCTGAAGCTTACCCGCATATAAATTTTAGGTTTTCTTTTAAAAACACATTTACCATAGGATCCTGTTTTAAATTTAAGGACAAACTCCCCACACCTTTGCTGTTCGGTGTTGTTTACAGTTACAATTGCAGAAGTTGCCAAGCTTCATATGTGGCCAGCACGAGGCAGCATTACAAAGCCCGCATTGACCAGCATTTAGGTATATCCAGTAGAACAAGTTTACCACTTGCAAAACCTGCACATTCAGCTCCTCATCTTCATGCAGAACAAAATAACCATCCCATTAGCAGGAAAGACTTCTCCATTATCGACTTCTCCGACTCAATAGAACTCACAACTCTAGAATCTCTTTACATTCATAAAACTAATCCCTGCCTCAACATAATGACTTAAACCGTTAACTTCAGTACAATCCACAACTGACATTTTTCCCCCCTGACTGTACATCCTTTCCACCTCCGAAGCTCCTGCGCAAGCACTGACATTGGGACCCTCTCAAGCTTACTCCGGTCATTTGCCTTTTACACTTCCCCACGATAGGATCTCTCTCCCAGTTAGCTTACTGGAATGAATTTTTAGTTTCAGACATTTATACTGTATCCTAGTTTTTAGTTCTGAAAACGGGAATATAGCTAATCCCGAAACGGTAACATTTTTTAAGTCGGCACTTTTTGTTAATTTGATTAGTAATTACTCTTAGTTTATTATTATGACAACTTATGTTATTAATAACTGATGGACCCGCGCGTGAAAAAAAAAATCACGCATTAATCCATACTTTTTACCAATATATGCCGTGGCGCACTCTTCTCTTCTCTGACTTGCTTCATTTTCTTCATTGATCCTTTGCCGTGCTTTCAACCTGAATGATTTTTTTCTCTGATTTACCATTTCCACATTTTCCCGCTCAGCAGCTCTCATTCACTTCAGTAACATTTCTTCTTCAAGTCTTTCTTGACTGTGTCGCATAGGCAATTCATCTCTCTCCATGCATTCGTAGCACGTCTTCGATCTTGAGACTGTAGTAGTCTCATACTACTTATACGATCCCTATCTTGCTTCTTGATTAGGCGTGCGTCTTCAATCATGAGAGGCAGAAATAAATCTTGAGTAAAACACTGCAACAAACTCCACCGTAACTACAGCCAGCATGTATGCATGTCAGTGCTCCGTAGCGAAGATACGATCTTGCGAACTTAAATATCTGCTTCGCTGAATTTTCGAAATTTTGGGCTACCGGTATGAAGCAAAAGTCGTACCTTCAGAGAACGACAGTGTGAGGGATGATACGCGTGGTATGGAGCTGGAGGAGCATGTGGTAAGACAGAAACACATGCAATTACAAGATCTGCTTCAGCGACCCCATTTTGAACGGGAATAATACTGCGGTAGAAGAAGAAAAAGAAGAGAAAGACAGTAAGCTAGAAGATATAGTAGTCTACAATCCGGGAAAAATTATCATCTTGTGAGTGCTCCGTTGATCATCTGCCGAATTCATACATCGTGATATGAGAGAAGAAAGTTATAAAATCGGACTCCTGAAGCTGCATACACATTGTTCCGATTTCAAGAAGTGCTTCAAGCAAGAAATGTCTTCCGATAAAGGGACTAAGATCAGCCTTCGCCATTTTCTGCAACCTGGTTATCGATTTACAAAAATCTGCAACCTGGCCTATTTTTCGCCTCTTTCCTTAAGAGCGGACACGAAATAAATAAATAAATAAAAACACGAAGTGTTAATTATAGAAGGATAAAATTACAGAGTTCTCTATATCTAGCTAAAAAATAGTTTGAATTTTTTTATTAACATCTGCTTCAAAATCTCTACGAGAGCTTTCTAGAACTACTTTTGAACTGAAAAAAGTATATATTTTTGATGAATAAACCTTATACAATGCAGTATTTTTATCCACCATATTTTTCGAATATGATTGCTATGGGTCAGGCGGGTGCAGCCATGTGGCTGTTGTGGGGATATAGGGCACTAGCGAGTACAAAAATGTGATTAGAGAGAAACACAAATCAACGAATCGCTGGGCATGGACTAGGTCACTGAAGGCAAATGATAAGCGTAGTGGTGTTGGGTTATGTTTGGTGTCAGATTATATTAGGTGCTTCTGGCGAGGCAAGGTACTTGATATTGTTAAAAAATATTACACAATTACTGTTACTATCATCCAACTGACGTAAAAAAGTATTGTTTCTTTCCGTGTTGTGAGGTGCTGATCCTCGAGTTGTAGTTACACATTTCTTTTCAAGGAAGTTATTTTAACGACTAGATGATTAAGGTTGTCGATAATATATGTTTGCATCGTTCGTTTTTAATGGAGTAGTTTACCAAGTACTGATCGCTGCTCATGTCTTTTCCAGGAATAACTCCAGCAAAAAACGTATATTTTCCCTTGACGGTGATGCTGCTCCTGCACTTCGTCGTTTTGGCGACAGTGTTTGCCCTCAACTTCGCTGAGCTCATCCAAGAGACCTGGGTACTAGCCGAAGTCGACTGGGCGATGCTGGAAGCTAACATCGAACAGCGGGAGATCTTGTCAGCAAAAAGTTGGATACACTGCAGCGCGGAGGCCAATCTAAAAACCTGGCCGCTGATGGCCTGCTACCGTGCGGACAAGACATGCCATCTCTGGAGCGACAAAGACGTCAAAAAAAGCGGAGCTCAAAAAGCACAGCTGCCTGGCTCATCGACGTGCAAACTCAGGAAGAGTTATGCAGGTTAGCCTGGGGCCGGTAGCCTTTAGCATCAACAGTGGCATTGGGACGTGTCTTCTACTAAATTAGAGCACTCCCTGGGTAATAAACAATGTAAATCGTAAAACTGAAGGTAATACTACATACATGATTTATTTTACAGATACTGGAACAACTTATGCAAAACAGATATACCTGTTAAAACGATAGACATGAAAGTTATCGACACCAATAGGAGTCCAAGCGATTGAAATCGCCATTAATTATCGGTTCTGTATCGTCGGGGTATGTCCGCTTTTGTCGCCTATAACATGAACGGCGTCTTCTTTGCTTTCACTCAAAAAGCTATCCTAATAAAGGTGAATATAAGCCTAATTTTTCTTTAAACGTCGCCTTTAATTATATGCAGCTTTTCGTTGAGAACATCGACATTTCGTCTTTTACATAATTCGCCCATACAGTTGCGGCACTATACAGAAATGGCTATTTACGTGGGCGCTGTGGTGAAGATACTGGC
>LQNS02278138.1:1923604-1934400 GCA_001587735.2 Parhyale hawaiensis
GTGGCCCAAACTTTTCGCATTATAGGGAGTATAGGCATAAAGTTAGCAATAATTTTATCTTATTACTTCTCAGTATCATATTGATAAACTATCTTATCTGTCAACTTGAAATTTTCATTTACTTAGTGGGGACATTCTCACTATAACTAGAGAGCCCACGCTGTCAAAAACGACAGCGTAGAATTTGCGAAAACCCCTCTTCATTCATCAAACTTTGTTAGAAAAATAATTTTGAAGGATACGCTGCGTAGGCCAACTCAAATTGTTATGTATATGCGCTTTCTATTTCTGGTCACCGGATTAGCACACTCCTTCGTTCATTTAGATGACATGAGGAAAAATCGGTTTATAGAGGCAAGCAGGGACGCATCACCGAATTTAACGTGATTACCCGCCGCTTATCTTTTAAACAGGATGTTATTTTAGTACTCGACAGTTCCGCACTCCAGCAAAAACTCATTCTTCAGAAGAAGGAAGCAGACTAGAAAAAAAGTAATTGTTGCGTTACGTACCATAAAAAAAATCGTACATCGTGTGTTTCCTTGATTATCTACTCAACTTATATGTCGTTAACTGAAAACCTCTATAGTTTCGATGGGTTTAAGAAGTAATAACAATCAGAATCCATGGCAGCGCAAGAGAAGCTGTAAATATCTTCTTTGTGTGAACTTCAACTTTGGTTGAGAAAGAAGAGCATTTAGTTAAAGGGATGACAACTGTAGCTTTGCTATCTTTTGCAACCTAGTGGTATCGATTTGCATTAATGCAGTACATAATTAGTAAATCTGCAACATGACCTAGTTAGACTAGGCTATCTATTTCATTAGACGCGTGACGCGACGCTTACAAATATGTAAATAATAACCCGCCGTGACCCATTGGAACACAGAAAACCTTTATAAAATGGTTTGTCTTTTCTTACTAGAGAGCTGCTAAATACGACAGAGAGAAATTTAATGTAAGTACGATCATTCTTCATTTATTATGCCTTCATTACTAATATGCATATAAAGGAAAACGCCACTACAGTCAACTCAAATTAGAGTAGGCGATGAGTGCTTTCTAGTGAGCAGTATATAATTTTTCAGCACATTCGAAAAACTTAACTTTATTAGTAGGCACTGAAACATCACTAAATTTAATTTCCGCAGCGTATGTAGTAAACACAGTGTTATTAACTTCAGTCAAATAAAATTTTCGCTCCCAAGAGGAAATCCTCAGTCAAAGGAAAGTAGCAAGTTAGAATAAACTATTACTACGTCTACTACCTGGCAATAGCTCTTAGAAGGCCGGGGCGCAAGTTTCGGTGTCTCTTTGAGAATGGGCCTGTTGGTGTCTACTGCCGCTTATCTAATCCAATCTATTACACCAGGAAAAATCGTTTCCTCTGCGTTGCGTTGATTGTTTTCTGAATGGGTACATCAAGAACAGAAAGAAAATATAATTTTGATGTAAAGAAAAGAAAAATAATGAAAGTTAGATTTTACCGGAACGGCATGGGCAGCTAGAAGAGCAACAATTGCATTGAATATTAATGACGATAAGTATTCTCAATTTAGCCATCTTCTGCAACCTGGCTAATTATTGGTTACTGGATTTCATCGGAAAGGAACAGGTTAGCCAAAATCTCCTACGTGGCAAGAAATGCGTTCAGATATCGAAGGGGGAAGGCTCTCACTTTTGCCTTTTTCTGCAACCTGGAAATCGATCTCCATGGAAACGCACCTTGATTACTAAATCTGTAACCTGGCATATGTTTTGCCTATCTATTCCATTAAGATGCAGTCATGAAATGCATAAATAAATACACGAAGCGTTTTATTATATCAGAATTAAATCCGTGTCCGCATGTTAATGAAGCAGACAGGCGAAAAATAGGCCAGCAAGGTTGCAGATTTTGTTAATTATGTCACGTTTTCAGAGAGATCGATAACCAGTTACAGAAGATGTCGAAAGTATGATCATTACTCCGTATTTGAATGCACTTTTTGCTTGAAACACTTCTTGAAGTAGAAACAATAAATTTGCATAATTATGTAGTCTGATTTTATAACTTTGTTTCCCTCGGGTCACGACATGATAATTCGTCAGTAAATCAATGATGCACTCACGAAGGATGATTTTTCACGGGCAATAAACACAATTATTTATTCTATCTCGCTGTTGTTTCATAAACGGAGCAGTTTTTGCATCCTAGGCCAAAATTTCAATACTTCAATAAAGCAGATATTTGAAAGGCGGTATCCTGGCTACCGTGCACTCACATTGCACATCAAGTGACTGGAATTGCATTCAACTTCATTGCAGTGTTTTACTTATGATTTTACTTCTCCTTCTCACTATGGAAGACGCACGTTTAAAGAGACTGGAGGATAGGGAATGTAAAATTAAGAATGACACTACTTCATGCTCAGGAACGTAAACTTGCTACCATTAGAGAGAGATGACGTGTCTATGCTACAGGTTGTCAAGAAAGACTTGAAGCAGAAGGGAATACGAGGTGCTGATAAGCATGAGCGGGTAGATGAGGAAACGACAAGTCAGAGAAGAGAGGACCTAAGAATGAAAGCACGACAAAGAAATAATGAAGAAAATGAAGCAGCAGTCAGAGTAGAGAAGATTCTGCATCAACGTATATTAAGTAAATACATCGATTAATTACATGATTTTTTCACGCACGAGTTCACTAGTTCAGATAATTAAGCAATAAGGATCTCACTTTTGTCTTCTTCTTCAACCTGTCCATCGATCTCCATGGAAACAACTTGATTAGGAAATCTGCAGCCTGGCCTATTTTTCGCCTTTTTCATTGAGATGCGGGCACGCAATCAAAACAATATAATAAACAGCTTCGTGTGTTTGCTTATAAATTTATATGTTTATATATTTGTATGTTTTGTGTCCCCCCTCTTAACAAAATAGATATCCGGAAAAATACGCCAGGTTGCAGATTTTGTAATTACGTTGCGTTTCTATGGAGAACGATGACCAGATTGTAGAAGATGGTGAAAGTGGGATCCATCCTCATTCATCTATTTTAATGCACATTTCACTCGAAACGTGAATCAAAATAATAATAATGTTATTACATCTTCTCATAGCGCGGGCATTCAGTCTTATTTTTATAAAATACTCCATGCATCGAACAGGATGTTTGTTTTCAGTTTACCACGTACAAGTTCAGAAGTCAATCAACGAAGGGCAGGCGAAGCGATGAACTTCTTCCGGCAGTAAACGCAGTAAACACAATTTATTTCATCTTTCTATCTTCCTTTTCACGAGATAGATTTCACTTTAAAGCCCTCTGCACACGAGAGTCGAAATATGAAAACGTTTCTTGTTTTTGGAGCAAAAGTTTCTGTTGTGGTGACAACAACTAAACCTGTTTGAATATCACTTTAAAATACACGAAATTGCGAATTGAAACACGTTTCAACTAAAGAGAGATATTTCAAGCTGTGCAATTGGAACTAGCAGTAGTAGAATGATTGCAGGAGCGGCTCAGATTTTTCCTTTTGCATCTAGTACTGGGCAAGCCGAAACCGTCCCCGCTGTAACGTAATCGGCTGAATAAGGAGAAACGTTCCCGCGTAGCGACTCTCGTGTGCAGCGAGCTTTACAGAAAATCTTCGATGTACTGAAGGCTGGTTCGGTATCATGGCAACGCGGCGGGTAATTCATTTTCATTTACTGAATAAGTCGAAATATTTTAGGCATTGCTGCTTGTTAATGCAAGATTCTTTCCTCATGTGACCGACGGAATGTTGGGAAACGATTGTGCTTCTTACATGAATTGAAAGAGAGAACTTATCTCTTATTATAATTTAAGTTGGCTGTAGTAGCGTAGGTTTCAGAAGCATATTAGTAACAAGGGCATATTAAATCAAGACGGGTCATCTCAAATTCTTCAGTGTCATTTCTGACTGCGCTTGCACTCTAGTATATTAATAAAAAAAAGTACACGAAGCGCTTTATTATATAAGGATTATGGAAAAAAAAGAGAGAAGCGAATATTTTTTCGAAACAAATATGGAGCAGAACCGCATCCAGGATACAGCGCTTCAGAAAAGACTAGGTGCACCCGTGAAACTTTCACCTGGCAAGGCCTTTCAGATGGCTCAGTAAAACCTCCACATTGTACCATGGCAATGACACATCTACTTCACAACAACACCGAGACTCGATGTATGACATTTTAGGACCAGCCTCTTCGCTGATAATAATTCCTATCAGCTGATCTATCTAACTGGACCCCTGGCCATGCCATGGTACCAAACAAAATCTACCCTGTTCAAAGAATTCAAATATTGAAATTTTACTGACGTGGCCACTATCAGCAGCTAAGACGGTTGAGGGCAGCATTAGTCTACATTTTTTTTAACTAAAAGGTACATCAACATGCATCTACCCCTCGGTATTACTTGTATTTCAGGTAAATGTTCGCCTCCCCATATTTAGTACTTAAAAAGTTAACATAACTTACTCCAAATCTACGAATTGTGCAGAAGAAAGCGGAAACTTATAGGGTAGTTTTTAGGGGCCCAGCCGGTCAGGGCAGCCTTGTATACCTATAAAACTCTGATACCGGTAATCTCCTAGCATGTTTTTTATTTTCTGGTCAACGTGAACAGAATCATTGAGATTTTACACAGGGAATAGTCAGAGAGGAGCTCGGAGACTTGAAAAGAACAATGTTTATATTATTGCTAGTGGACACGTGCGTGAAAAATTCACGCAATAACCTATACGTTTGCCTAATGCCTCTAGGCCGGGGCGGAATCTCCTTTTCTCTTATTTGCTTCTTAATTTTATCCTTTTCTTCACTGATCCTTTGTCGTGCTGTCATCCTTAGGTCTTCTATATAGACAGGCTCAAGTAACATCTTGAGTATAACACTTCAACCAAGGAGCTTCAATAGAGAAGGAGGGAGCTTTGAGGCCCAGTTACAGACTTGCCAGCGAGTCATCCAGATCTCTTGTGGCTGAGACGCTCATTGGCGGAAAAGACGGGGGAGCACTGAGTTTCACGGGGGAGCAGCAGACCAACCGAGTTGCTGATATACGACTGGTGCTTATTTGACTGGCTGCAGCCATAAGAGACTCTTCACTGATATGCGATTGGTGCATAGGGCAACTGGCTGACAGCCATAAGAGACTCTTGAGCTTCAACGGGCTAGGTTACTGGCTCCCTCCTTCTCTATAGAAGCTCCTTGACTTCAACAAACTTAAACAAAATAGCAGCTTATATACAATTTGTTCGTTCCGTAGCAAAGATACCGTTGATACCGTCTTTACACCTCAAATGTCTGTTTCATTTGAGGTGCTCAAATTTTGACCTATGAAGAGAAACTGCTTCGTCAGAGGAAAACAGTAAGCTAGAAGAAATAATTGTCTACAGCACGTGAATACTTATGTTTCGTCGTTTTTTTTGACAATCGCATCAAAGTGGGAAGAATAGCTCATGCAACGAAATCATCTGTGGGAAGAAACTACGAATCAAGAAGCATGAGAGTGTCAACGGAAGCTTCAGATTATCTGCAGTGCTACGATTTCAACTTTGGCAATGCAAGAAGTGCATTCGGACATAAAGTCGCCCTATACGCTGCCGTAGATTCGATGTATGGAGAAGCTAATACTCGTACAAATCAGACTAAGGCTGCGATGTCTTCACTGTTGGAATTTCAACTGTCCCTGCTTAAGATATGTTTGCCATCTTCTGCAACCCGGCCTATTTTCTGCCTATCACTTTCAATGGAGCTTGAGAGGACAACCAGAGCCTCCAACCTGGGCTAATTTCGGCCTATCTATTTTGTTCAGAGCGTGACACCGAACATATAAATACATATATTTATAAACACACGACGGTCATTCTTAGTATTATTAGATTTCAATCTAGCTATTTTAATACACCTGTAGGTACCATTTGTTGCACGCGCTTCACAAATAGAGGGAATTTAGCGATTCAAATTTAGGAACTTGACGTAGGTATCTATGATACGGTGAGGGTCAGTAACCCAGTCAGAAATAATGGTTGTGATTATAGTAGAACAACTAAGATTATGGGCGAGACTTTGGTAGTTTATAATCGAAATATCCTCCATATTCAACAATTTATGGGTTCGGTATGGTAGAGATATGTCACAACCTTCGACCATATTGCCAACCATAAATACCGAATTACAACCATTAACGTTTTAGCTGCACAACCATGATCCACCATAGTGAACCGTATGAAACACCATTCACGACCAAAATCGGTTGTCTTTAGCGAATGATACAACTATATTCTACCAAGATAAACTTTTTTAACTGTGAACATATTAGGCAGTCGATGCCTGCTTTGTTTGCTGATGATTACTTTCT
Source organism: Parhyale hawaiensis (assembly GCA_001587735.2). Classification (NCBI taxonomy): domain Eukaryota; kingdom Metazoa; phylum Arthropoda; class Malacostraca; order Amphipoda; family Hyalidae; genus Parhyale; species Parhyale hawaiensis. The sequence goes on from LQNS02278138.1 coordinate 1,929,967, forward strand.
TTAAAAAAAAATAATTTAATTACTACGTGCGCGTTAGGCCTGCAGATCAGAATGGTCTAAGGCTCTAAACTTCAGAACGATGATAGAGCAAGGGCTTGAACCAATCGGTGCAGTTACATCCCGTTTATATGTAACTTCTTTAATTCTAAGTCGGTATAGAGCTACTATACCCAGTTTAGAGGAAGTCACAACTCAATTGATAATTTTCGGTCGTACCCGCTGTCCGAAAATTAATATGTTTCACATAAAGCTAATGGGAATAATTTCTTGATAAATCTTTACAGATATGAACTGAATGAACATAGAAATAGATGGCAATAGTTGATCAAAGATTGCAATTCAACAAAAAAAGTGAAGATAATGGTAACTACACTAAAGGGGTTAAACGTAAAAAATCGAGAAAAAATAGATATAAATAATTTCAAGGCCGTCAGTGTCCATATATACCCTGTAATTTTTACATTTTATCGACAGGAAAAAAAAAGATTGAACATATGCACAATTTTTGCACTATGATATGAATTTTTAGATTTTCACATTCAAACTTATAGTCATACAATATTATATTGGTCGATAATGTTGGGTATTCTAGCCATATTATTAAAATCCATGGCAATCCATACATGTTCTGCCCCATATAATGGGAGGAATTCGCCTTATGATCGTATGTACGAAAATCCGTTGATAAGCTTCCATAGTTATGCTCTAGCATATGCTCTACCATATATAGTATTTAAACATCCATGTACTACCATCTACCATATATAGTCGCCAAACATCCATGAACTACCATCAACCTTCGTTTCCTGACAAACCCCAAACAACCAATATTACCTCCACCAAAATCGACCTAAATATACTAAAATCAAAGTTATGTTATGGTCGATATATCTACCATATTGTTTCACCAACCATATTCGACTTTAATCTCTCATACACCACTATATACTTCTATAATCGCAACCATAATTTCCGACTGGGAATCTGCCGTGCGGCTGGACAAGGTCCATTTTTACTATGCTTGTGCGCCTGAACCTTTCAGAATAAATGTGTTTTAATTTGCATCGTGGTTTGTTACCATGGAATTTCAACGGATCCAGTTAGACAGGGTAGATTTGGTTTGGTACCATGGCATATCCAGGAGTCCAGTTAGGCAGATCAGCTTGTAGGAATTATTGTCAGCAAAGAGGCTGATCATAAAACATCATACATCGAATATCGGTGTTGTACGTGGTAAACTGAAAACAAACATACTGTTCGTTGTATGGAGTATGTTATTAAAAGAAGACTGCATGCCCGCGCTATGAGAATATGCAATAACGTTATTGTTTTGATTCACGTCTCGAGGAGAAGTGCATTAAGAAAGAAAAGAAAGGATCCCACTTTCACCATCTTCTACAATCTGGTCATCGTTTTCCATGGAAATGCAACCTAATTACAAAATCTGTAACCTTACCTATTTTTCGCCTATCTATTTTGTTAAGAGGGAGACACAAAACATACAAATATATAAACAAACACACTACGATGTTTAATATAATGCGTTGATTGCGTGTCCGCATCCTAATGAAATCGGCGAAAAATAGGCCAGGTTGCAGATTTTCTAATCAAGTAGTGTTTTCATGGAGATCGATGGCCAGGTTGAAGAAGACGGCAAAAGTGAGATACTCATCTCTTCAATATCTCAACTAGTGAAGCCGTGCGCGAAAAAAAAATCACGTATTAATCGATGCGTTTGCTTAATATATGCTGATGCGGAATCTTCTCTTCTCTGACTGCTGCTTCATTTTCTTCATTTATTAGCTGCATTACATTGTAGTATACATAGGGGTACTGCACACTTCAGAAATACATATTTCATTATACCTGTCTTCATACAGACTCGGGGTACTGCTTTTTGTTAAGAAATGTAGATCAGTAATATCAAACAAGACAAATGCAGCAGATAGATACTGCAAATCATCATACTGTACAATAGTGTACATCCTTAGTTTTGCTTCAATTGTGAATGAAAGCTCTCAGGTCCTGTGCAACGAAGCTGTAGAAATATGGGCCAGCGGCCCCATGCCCAAGGAGCTCCTTACAATGGCTGCCAAAGCATAGGTTCTTCCTTCGAGTTCCTGGGTTTTTTTTCTCAACGTATTCAGTTTGATCCTGGCAAATTTATCTTTTTTTGTTCTTTACATGACAGAAATACAAGTAATGAGCTCGTTAAGCAAACCGAATAAGTGATAAAGTTAGATATGGTTATTATTATTAAAGTTAGATATAGAAATAGTGTTTATAACCATACAGCCATCTACAGTACGTTACCGATGAGTATGCAGATAGAATTTTTTTTACTTAATTTTTCAAGATGAGTGTCTAACTTTGAAATATCAATAAAAACTAAATGTATGGCTATGTTGCCAATATAAACAGCACTTGTAAAATAAATATTTAGCCATTGGTTAAGTTTATCATACAATTTGCTTATTTACGAGATTTTTACTGTTGCCTCAGATTATGTAACAATCTACTAAAACGTCATAAAGAGGAAATAAATACAAGTGAACAGGAATATTCTTATTAAACGTCCAAAACCAAGAAATTAAAAACAAAACAATTCAATATATACTGAAATAAGTGTTCAGTAGTTGTAACATAAGAAGTTCATTTTGAACATGGTAACCTGCATTTTCATGATTTTTGTAAGGCGATTCAAAACAGACTTTGTCAGGTTTGATATTTGAGATGGTGGAATAGGCTTACTTTGCTCGAAAACTGCCGACCACCTTCATAGACCTTCATTTTGATCATTGCCCAGAGGTTCTCAATGGATTTGAATCGGGGCTATTCCCTAGCCAGGCCATAATCCTTTTTGATTGGAATCCTCCATCCGCAAGCCAGTTTGCAGTGCACCGTGCTCGGTGTGAGAGAGCGTTATCGTGCTGAAATACCAATTTGGATCTGCGTGCGATAATCTGCTCATCAAGCCCTGGAATCAAGTTAGCTTCAAGAAATTGGCAGCACCTTTCTGCATTCAGTTTAACTCCTTCTGCCACTTCAAATGAACCAATAAGGGTGTCACCTACTATCCCGGCCCCACCACCTTGTTGACGCTAAAGCCGTGTCTGTTGAGGTCGGTCATGGAGGACCCAGCCAGACGCCCATCCATCTGGACCATCAAGAGTGGCTCTGCATTCGTCAGTAAATATGACATTGGAGAAATCAGTTTTCATGGTCTCTTCAGACCATTTGGCCCTATTTTCTTTATGAGTTTTTGTTAGAAGTGATCGTTTAATTGCCTTTTTCACTTTCCCTAGCTTCTGCAGAACCTCACATATTTTTTTCTGCTTAGTATTGGGGCTCCAGCGTCTTCAAATATCGCCTTACTTGTAGAAGGTTGTTTTCTAACGATAAAAACCTTCAAATGTCGCATATCCCGAGCAGTCAATTTTCTCGTAGAGGCTCTATCCCGTGTTTTCCTGTTGGCTTTACCTTTAATTGCATAAGCCTTAATTGTTCAGTGATCACGCTGTAATTTCTTTGAAACTTCTTTTAAATAGCCAATAACGAGGCCAGTTTGGTCTTTTCTTCACTTTTTAAACCGCATTTCTTTCCCATGTTGACTAGAGAGTGATGTTGCATAATCTGGGGTAACAGTAGAACCCCGTGTGATAAGCAAATGTTACCAAAACGTGGGAATGGTTCCGCTTCAGTTTTCTATAATTGTTTTTATATTCACAACATACCTGTGCACTAACTTACTATTAACATTTTAAATGTTTGACACGTGCCTTGAAAAATAAGTAAAAAAAAATTGTATTTGCATCATCAAGGTAACGTACTGTACATAGAAATGCAGAAGCAAAACAAATACACCTGTGTCATCCGCAATCCCCCTTATGCAGTTCTTTCCTGTTGTAGCCAGATGAACAGCCTGCTGTACGATAATAACATCAGCTTCTTCATGTGTCGTACGAAGATCGGGTCGCTCTTACACCCTCTCGTCACAGATATCTATAAGAGTTGGGTCTGCACCAGTAACAAGTGTCCTTCCGCTGCGTGGTAGCAGATCATGCTGTTGTCTGAGGTATTCCTAAATGAGGTTTATAAATTGAACTTTGTTCTTTGTCACTGTGAGGCAAACCTTTGAGGAGGGAGTGGTGTCTGAAGTGACAGTTGAAGCAGCCTGTTAGCACTTTTCCCGGCTCTTGAAGTCCGAGTAGTTTCCTTTATGCTGTTTTCATAATATCTGTCAAAAATCAAGCATGTGTCAGCTATCTTCAGGTGACTTTCGGTGTAATCTAATACTAAGAATGACCGTCGTGTGTTTATAAATATATTTATATGTTCGGTGTCACGCTCTTAACGAAATAGATAGGCGGAATTTAACCCAGGTTGGAGGCTCTGGTTGTCCTCTCAAGCTCCATTGAAAGTGATAGGCAGAAA
>LQNS02278138.1:1935786-1952243 GCA_001587735.2 Parhyale hawaiensis
CAGAGTAGATATAGGTCTATAGTTACAAAAATTATTAGACTCCCCCGACTTGTAAATGGGTATAACTCTTGCCACTTTCAACACGTCTGGATACACACCGTGATCAAAGCATCTGTTAAAGATAGAGCAAAGGTAAGTCTGAATTATAGGCAGTATCATTCGTAGGTGCTTTGGCTTTATTTCATTTTTGTGATATCGTTTCTGTCCAATTCTCCTAACTACGTTACAAATTTCCTCGGGCGTCACTGGGTCATCAGTACACCAGTAACAAGTGTCCTTCCGTTGCGTGGTAGCAGATCATGCTGTTGTCTGAGGTATTCCTAAATGAGGTTTATAAATTGAACTTTGTTCTTTGTCACTGTGAGGCAAACCTTTGAGGAGGGAGTGGTGTTTGGAGTGACAGTTGAAGCAGCCTGCTAGCACTTTTCCCGGCTCTTGAAGTCCGAGTAATTTCATTTATGCTGTTTTCATTATATCTGTCAAAAATCAAGTATGTGTCAGCTATCTTCAGGTGACTTGCAGTGTAATCACTAAGATTCTTGATAAAATCTTGGGCAAGACCATGGGAAGGCCAGCGGATAACGCACAGAATTGCACAGCCATCGAGCACAATAGCATCTGTAAGCAGTGACCGACGGTCTGTGAGTTCCACTGGCAGTTATGTCTTAGAGGTTGACTTGGAGTTGGTGGTGATCCTCATTGCACCAGATGCATCAGACACTGATAGTGGTACCCTGCCAGTTCATAGCTTAGTACTTCCTTCATGTTCATATCTCTGACCTTCTGAAGACATAGGACCCGAGAGAAGAAGAATGATGCATAAAACACATCAGTCATCACCAGTGATGTCTTTCTTCTTAGGCCCAAACATGGTGACTGTTGGCTTAGTATGAGGTGTATGGAAAATGTAAGGCCAGCCTTCCTCATAAGATTTCAATAACTGTTGTCCCAACTGCACTAGTTCATCAACATTGACAGATGCTGGTGATATCCTTCCAGTGACAGTGTTGACGAGACTTCCAGGTGGTTGGCTGTCAGCCTTCAAATGATCAATGCATGTTACAAGCTTGTCCCTAATTTTGTTTCTGTCTTTAGCAGCAGTAACTATTCCTGATGCACCCTCCTCCTTGTGAGTTGTAAACGTAGTTTTTTGTCGGGATTAGATTGTGACTTAAAATCTTTCTGCAGCTGTGGACAAACTGTAAATGGAGACTGAGTGCCCCCGTGTCAACGTAGATGGCCGTATGGTTATACCAACTATTCCTCCAGCCCTTTGACCGTATCTAACTTTATTATATATTCATTTGCTTAACGGACTCATTAGTGGCATTTCTGTCAGTAGAAGAAAAAAACAATTACCAGAATTAAACTCAATTTGTTGAGAGATAACCTAGAAACTTGGGGAGGGGGAGGGACCTAAGTTTTGTCAGCCCTGGTGAGGAGGTCCTTGGGGCCAGGGGCCGCTGGCCCATACTTCTACAGCTTCGTTGTACAGGACCTGAGAGCCTTCATACACAATTAAAGCATAACTAAGGATGTATGATGACTATCGGTACTATCTACTGCATTTGTCTGGTTTGACTTTACTGACATACATTTCATAACAAACAGCAGTTCCCTGTGTCAGTGTCAAGAAGTATTTATTTTTGTGGTGTTCACTTGCCCTATGCATACTAAAATGTATAAAGAAGCTGGTAAATGATGTTTTAGATGATCCCATTGTCTTTTTCTACCTAGAAAACATACAATTTGTCACAAATAGCAAGACTCTGTGTCAATTGGAAGATGAGATATGGCCAACTGAAGATATTTTAAATTTCGCCTGTCAAAAATTTTCCACAAAGGTCCGGTTTCGGCACCCAACCGGAATACATTGAGGAAGTCTTATTTACCATACAAAACAATAAAACATCTGTAATACCTAAAAAAAAATGTTCCGTAAATATATGCTTTCTGACACTAGACTATTTCAGCCCTGGTCCGTTTTGATATGTAATTCGTTGGATCAGCTAACGGACGTGTTGGCCTGAGGGTGTTTGTGCCGGTTGCAGGTCAATTCGGACCCCTGGACAACTCACACTCGCGGACAACTCAGACCCCCAGACAACTCAGACCCCCGGACAACTCAGACCCCTGCCCAACTCAGACCCCTGCCCAACTCAGCCCCCGGATAACTCAAATCCCCGGGCAACTCAGACCTGCGGAGAACTGAGACCACCGTCCAACTCTGACCCTTGCCCAATTCAGACCCCCGGCCAACTCAGACCCCCGGACAACTCAGACCCCTGATAATGAACATCTCTGAAAATAAAGCGTACATTAGAGATATTTGGCCAAGTACGGTATAGGTATAACTAGTTTTTTTTAAATTGTTCATGCATCAAATAGTTTTCCAATGTATGCAAACAAACGATACAATATTGATTTATTATCTTTATTTCTGAAAAAAAGAATCGCTTCAGGGAAGTCCTTCAAGAAACTAAACGAGCCTGGAAGCACTATCGTCTCTCACGACGATTTTGCGTTCACGTAAGCTTTCCTGCGCGCGCCACAACTAAAATAAACACTACCTAGGCAAACCTAACCAAGCCTAACCTAACCTACCCTTACCTAACCTATCCTCCTTACCTAACCTTCTTACCTAATCTAACCTTACCTAACCCAACCTAACCTAACTTAACCCAACCTAGCCCAATCTAACCTTTCTAACCTTACCTAACGTTACCTAACGTTACCTAAACTTACCTAACTTAACTTAACCTAACTTTATCAGCAATACAGCGAGCAGCGCGGCGCACCAACTTGAACGCCGCTCACGCGCACACGATCTGCGTACACAAACACACACTCATCTCCGTCGTGAGAGACGATAGCGCAGCCTGGAACAAACTGTCGTACGCAACCACAGGACACAGAATTAGAACCCTTTTGTGTACTGTGTACGCTACTGAACTTACATCGTATGCGCAGATATAATAATAAAAATCTTTAAAATTCGACGTCAATACAGAAGAAAACCACTATTAATTGTTTTTTGGGATGGGCAGCAAAGCCGCATAGAACTGAATGAAGGATTGAGTCTTGTAAACTTACAATAGACTAAAAGAAATTATGCAAGTTAATTATAGCTCAAAGTATTCTAACTCGCAACGACAAACAAAAATGAAACAAGAACATTTGCCAACGGCCACGTCAATGGTTATTTTAAACATGGTATAAATGTGTGATAGACTGCGATAACGTACAAAACCGGAGTTAATCAGGTTAATTTTGCTGAAAATGACTGACAGAAATACTGTTGACTTATTCAAAGCAGCAACACTTCCATTCAAACTTGTTCAACGTGAACGCGGTCCTTCAGCATGCAACGTGAACGCATAAACACGGTGGCAGATGTACGATGAAACAAAGTGTTATCTCTTACTACTTTTTTACCATGCCATAACTAGATGAAACAATCACGCATCACATCAGAGACATGCCTTATATTTAATGATTTGAAATGAAAAAATTGTGTGTTTTCAATGCAATTTCTCTTATCCGTTTTCAAAAATGTTTTGATCTATGCATTTATTCTGGGGAGAATCCTAGGAAAAGCATTAGCGAAATATAATAACTAGGTACCTATAGTCCTGTAGCTTCGCCCCTATACAATAAATGTAGCGTATGTGGATAATTTTGTGTATCAGTATGGCATGCTTATGTTTCTGGATGAAAGAGACAATGGGGTATGATTGTGATCTACAGTTCACAAAAAACCGCGGTTATTGCTTGAAAATCTTGGCACTAAAACTTGAGCCAAATACGCAGAATTTTTCGAAAGTTTACCGTTCTCAGTAGACTTACCATCTTAAAAATGCACGGAGAAATTATGAACAAAGAAGCGCACGAATTAATTAATTGATTTATAGATATATATAATTTGGAGCACTCATCTGGCGATTGATAGTTGATAATATTTTATGAACAAATATTGATATTGTATATATCTATTTTTATGAGGTGTCTGACTTGTCCGGGGGTCTGAGTGGGGCGAGGGTCTGAGTTGTCGGGGGCCTGAGTTGGGCAGGGGTCTGAGTTGGGTGCGTCTGAGTCGGTAGGGTCTGAGTTGGGAGTCTGAGTTGGGAGGATCTGAGTTGGGGGGTCTGAGTTGTCAAGGGGTCCGAATTGACCTGTAACCGTTTGAGCCATCAATCCTGTTTGTAGCTTTCTGGTGGATTTTCGTTGGCAGCGTTTCTATCTCCCGGTGTTGAATAATGCTCCATTTGTGCACTATCTGCCCGTGTTGGCTCTAGCGTGGAGTTTTAACATTGATAAGAAGTCTCTCACTCAAGAGAGGAATGCATGTTGCTTTGCGACATGAATCGCCTACCATGGAGCTGTGGCACCTACGTGGACACAACTGTATCACACTTAATTGTGTGGAACGACTGCAGTTCCCCACCACGGATCACCTACCATACAACTTTGGCCCGTTCTCAGTGCAGTTGTAGTGCTCGCTGATGCAGTCGCTGGGAAGTTCGTAAGTTTCACCAACCTGCGCCAAGGTGTCGTTTGCCCTCCAGCAACCTGGAGAGTGTGAGGCATTGTTATTACCCGCGAACGAAGTGAGAGAGGTGATAATGTTTTCGTTTAAGATTTAAGTATGTATGCATACATATATATTTATATATATATTTCGATACGGGCTGTTAGATAACCAAGAATCTTTGAAAACGGCCTGCTAAGTGGCCGACTTCTCGATAAAGGCACCTAAAATCATGGCCAACTAACGGTGCGGTTAACTTCAAAATGTAAAAAAGTATTAAAAACACCGTGGATTTATGCAAATTTGATCTCATTTTGAAGGAAAATAAGTCTATGTTTCAACGCACGCCCCAGCCCCCTCACAATGAGCTCTTACCCCGCCAACCTTGTAGGTTAGGTACCTAACCTACAAGGTTCTCGGAGGGGGTGTACCTTTTTCAGGCCATAACGAAATCCATATACATATACTTAAAGATGACCGTTTAACACGATAGAAACTCCCGTTAGAGCCACACATTCCTGTTAGAACGACAAGAATGCTGTCAGGTCATCAAACTGCCCCTGTACTTAGCGTCAATCTTTGATTTGCCTTAGTTTAGCTAACCAACAGTGAGCTCTTACGACGAGAACTTTGTAGGTTAGGAGGCCAGGTCTGGTTCTTCTGATGTCCTAAAATACGTTATAAAACACATTACAAGACTAAAAACATAGAACACTAGCCAAACCAAACCTGGCCTTCTAACCTACAAAGTTCTCGGAGTAAGAGCTCATTGGAAAGGGCTTCTGTACTAGGGGAATGGTGGGTGGCAGCATCTAAGCGCGCGTTTACTATCGAGAAGACGGCGGAACGATCCTTAGAGTTTTTCAGGGCGTCGTTCTAATGTGTGGATTTTGCATCACGTCGTGTTAACGTGACTTATGAGTAAGTTAGGTTGTAAAACACGACACCACTTCAAAATCAAGGTGAGGGGAAAGACGATCGCTCCAAAAGACATTATTAAAAATTTGATCCATATCTGAAGGTTTCGACCCTATAGGTCATCATCAGCGTTCTGAAACAACAAACATAAAAGATGATACACTGCTTGTTCAAAACTAGTTCTTAACAAAAAGCAGTCGAAGCAGATCTAGATCAAATTTTTAATAATAGTGTCTTTTGGAGCAATCGTCTTTCCCCTCACCTTAACGTATATGTATATATTTATATATATATATATATATATATATATATATATATATATATATATATATATATATATATATATATATATATATATATATATATATATATATATATATATATNGAAGTTCGTAAGTTTCACCAACCTGCGCCAAGGTGTCGTTTGCCCTCCAGCAACCTGGAGAGTGTGAGGCATTGTTATTACCCGCGAACGAAGTGAGAGAGGTGATAATGTTTTCGTTTAAGATTTAAGTATATATGCATATATATATTTATATATATATATTTCGATACGGGCTATTAGATGACCAAGAATCTTTGAAAACGGCCTGCTACGTGGCCGACTTCTCGATAGAGGCACCTAAAATCATGGCCAACTAACGATGTGGTTAACTTCAAAATGCAAAAAAGTATTAAAAACAACGTGGATTTGTGCAAATTTGATCTCATTTTGAAGGAAAATAAGTCTACGTTTCAACGCACGCCTACTTCTCGATAGTAAAACGGGATTTTTTTTTTTTTTTGTGCTGCTACTACCCACCCCGACAACCCATCCTAGTACCAGCCCCCTCACAATGAGCTCTTACCCCGCCAACCTTGTAGGTTAGGCACCTAACCTACAAGGTTCTCGGAGGGGGTCTACCTTTTTCAGTCCATAACGAAATACATATACATATACTTAAAGATGACCGTTTAACACGATTCAAACTCCCGTTAGAACGACACATTCCTGTTAGAACGACAAGAATGCTGTCAGGTCATCAAACCGCCCCTGTACTTAGCGTCAATCTTTGATTGGCCTTACTTTAGCTAACCAACAGTGAGCTCTTACGACGAGAACCTTGTAGGTTAGGAGGCCAGGTCTGTTTCTTCTGATGTCCTAAAATACGTTATAAAACACATTACAAGACTAAAAACATAGAACACTAGACAAACCAAACCTGGCCTTCTAACCTACAAAGTTCTCGGAGTAAGAGCTCATTTGAAAGGGCTTCTGTACTAGGGGAATGGTGGGTGGCAGCATCTAAGCGCGCGTTTACTATCGAGAAGACGGCGGAACGATCCTTAGAGTTTTTCGGGGCGTCGTTCTAATGGGTGGATTTTGCATCACGTCGTGTTAACCGGACTTATGAGTAAGTTAGGTTGTAAAACACGACACCACTTCAAAATCAAGGTGAGGGAAAGACGATCGCTCCAAAAGACATTATTAAAAATTTGATCCATATCTGAAGGTTTCGACCCTATAGGTCGTCATCAGCGTTCTGAAACAACAAACATAAAAGATGATACACTGCTTGTTCAAAACTAGTTCTTAACAAACTCAGTCGAAGCAGATCTAGATCAAATTTTTAATAATAGTGTCTTTTGGAGCAATCGTCTTTCCCCTCACCTTAACTTATATGTATATATATATATATATTTGTATATAGGTCTGTCCACCCAGTAAGTGGTCTAAGGAGTTGAGCTATGCTCATAATTTTTTGCAGGGAGCCTTGATGTGACCCATGCAAAAAAAGCTGAACCTAACAGATCATAAAAAAATAATGGCGTTGAGTTTTCCTGCGCCGGGGAGAATTTGCCTCCAGCGCGGCAGATCGTCTTAAGCCGCGACGCGTTCTGTTTTTCCTATGTTATTATTAAGGAGGTAATATACTATGGTCAATCCAGCGTAAGGAGCCCGATGGGCGTGGCTAAGAACGCAAAGAAACTTTGCCAAATCTCACTTAAGCGCGTGGTATAACTGTTCTCAATCAATAACATTATATATACATATATACTCGAATACTCAAAGTGCATTAGTTGATAGATTAGATTTGACACTGCTGCGTTCAATTCAGCTCCGCCCCTAAACGACTGCTTTCGCTGGTTTGATTATAGAGAAGTAGCGCGATAGCCTTGTTGGACACAGCATCCGTATGAGAAATTAGGATTAGCTGGCCAACAAAAATGATTTCGTTGAATTTGCCCCAACCGTGGGTGATAGTCTTACGCCACGTGGCGTTCTGGTTTGAGCTTCTTCTCGGAACAAAATTTTCGCAATGCAACAAGGCTGACCGTACATGTGTTGCCTGAACTGTGCCTGGAACTTACTACTTACTGCGTGCATGCAACCGGGTCTTATTTCATAGCAAAAAACCCACTTCGTGAATTATTATGAACACTTTCTATTACCCACAGCTAACCATAGTTTCTTAGAAATGTAAGTGACACTCAGGCTGGCCTGTTTTGTATGTCTGGTTCCACGAAATATTCCGGTATTATTCTGTCGAATGGTATGTGGCTCTAATATGAATTTACTAAAGTTTTTAGACGTTCATAGAGCACATACTGCAAGCTGGCTTGGCCTGCGCTGCCCGTCTGGAATTCAAAATCAAATTTTATATTCACAGTTACAAGAATATCAGTAAATCTAACATGCGGCATTTACTTTAAAAATGCTTCAATAAATATATAACCATATATACAAGTAACACCTTTTTGATTTGACTCCAAAAACAAATAAGGCGACAAAAAATACACTCTCGGCCGAGCCCGCCCCCTTCCGCAGCCTCGCCCAGTTCTGGTATGACGTCATAGTTCCTGCACACGACCGGTTTTTCGACTCCGCTCTCTTTCGATGCTTCTAACTTTGTGTTTTTTTTTATTTTCTAGCCGATAATCAACAATTTTTACCTTCGCCAAAGAGATTATGTTGAACTCGGTTTTGTCTGTATATTTGTCTGTCACCAAGATGGCTCAAAAAGTTAAGAATTATTAACTTTCGATGAATTGTAAGGTATATCACGAAGAGTAAATCAGCAAATTTTTGAGATGATCTGCTGATTCGTTAGTTTATCTCTGTATTTATTTTAGTGATTGTTAACAATATGGCGCAAGAAGTTGTGAACACATCTCTATGAAATTTGCAGTAATTGTTTGAAATGGTAAAAGGCTTGAATGATCAAATTTTTCTGATGATCGTTTTTCTTGCGTGTGTTTGACTAATGTTTATCCGAATGTTTGTCTGCAACATGACTCGAAAAGTTATGTCGGCCTAAATTCCCTCCATAATCGACCGAAATAATGTTGTATGGCGATAAGTTTGAATGCGAAATATCTGATAAGGGAGTAAATTTTTTGCATATTTTATTTTTTTTTGTGTCTGTCACTAAATTCCAAAAACAATGGCGATAGGCAAGGACACTAATCATTTTGACATTGTCGTTGCTATTGTTTTCTAATTTTATGGACGCATGGCAAATTTAGCGTTGTAACCAATTATTAATGATTTCCTTTAATGCCCCGTGTTAATCAGTATTGCAATCTTTGATCGAATATAGTCTCTCTATTTTATACAATTATATTAAGTTTTACACAGCATTTAGGCTTACATTGCGAGATTACGAGTAGGGTCGAAATTTCTACCTAGAAACTGAACTTCGTTTAAGCTGTTTAGTATGAATTTTAGCTTAGATTTAATGAAGTTGTATAGAAACGTACTTGAGCTGGAATGACTGGTTCAAGTAATTCCAGCTCAAGTTTGGAATTTCAAGTCTGAAATTCAGAACTCCTGACTGTTGTGAGCTGCAGGCCAAATACGCACGTATGACTTGAAGGTACTTTCTTGCCTAGAAACAATTATTCAGCAGGAACAGTATAGCCTCGCCCATCCTATTGCATTGTTTTTAATTCATAGGTATGTAACCGCACATTTTGAGTTAAGGCCAGTATCTTCACCATAGCGCCTACGTAAATAGCCATTTCTGTATAGTGCCGCAACTGTATGGGCGAATTATGTAAAAGACGAAATGTCGATGTTCTCAACGAAAAGCTGCATATAATTAAAGGCGACGTTTAAAGAAAAATTAGCTTATATTCACCTTCATTAGAATAGCTTTTTGAGTGAAAGCGAAGAAGACGCCGTTCATGTTATAGGCGAAAAAAGCGGACATATCCCGACGATACAGAACAGATAATTTACGGCGATTTCAATCGCTTGGACTCCTATTGGTGTCGATAACTTTTATGTCTATCGTTTTAAGTTCTTCCAGTGTCTGTTAAATAAATCATGTATGTAGTAGTACCTTCAGTTTTACGATTTGTATTGTTTATTGCCCAGGGAGTGCTCTAATTTAGTAGAAAACGCGTCCCAATGCCACTGTTGACGCTAAAGGCTACCGGCCCCTGGCTAACCTGCATAACTCTTCCTGAGTTTGCACGTCGATGAGCCAGGCGGCTGTGCTTTTTGAGCTCCGCTTTTTTTGACGTCTCTGTCGCTCCAGAGATGGCATGTCTTGTCCGCACGGTAGCAGGCCATCAGCGGCCACGTTTTTAGATTGGCCTCCGCGCTGCAGTGTATCCAGCTTTTTGCTGAGAAGATCTCCCGCTGTTCGATGTTGGCTTCCAGCTTCGCCCAGTCGACTTCGGCTAGTACCCAGGTCTCTTGGATGAGCTCAGCGAAGTTGAGGGCGAACACCGTCGCTAAAACGACGGAGTGCAGGAGCAGCATCATCTTCAAGGGAAAATATACGTTTTTCGTAGGAGTTATTCCTGGAAAAAACATGAGCAGCGATCAGTACTTGGTAAACTACTCCATTGAAAACAAACAATGCAAACATATAATATTCAAAGATGATCAATTGTTCGAATTTCTGAAACAGCAATGTATAATTACAATTCGAGGTGCAGCACATTTCTGCATCGGCAGAGGAGAGAAACGAAATATAGTTTTTAGTTGGGCGCCAGTGACGGTAAATGTGCGATGTTTTTTTAACAGAATCAAGTATTTGCCTCGCCTGAAAGAGTAAAGCCGGGGACAGACCGGAGCAGCAAGCGATGCAATGCAAGTTTCGCAAGAGGTTTGTTGCATGACGTTGCCAGCTGTGTTTCGGGGGGGGGGGGGTTGGTCAAACTGACGAGATGGGGCAGCAAGATGTGTGTGCGTATGTGCGTCCGTTGTGAAATCTTTTTAATTCGCAGACGTACAAAATATAAGCGGACAAAATTACGAAACTGCAAATGAAAGCTAATAAGCGGCGAAGTAATGTATTAACGATACTATTTATTGGCATAGAGGTAAGCAAAACAGATAAGTACATCTCAACAAATTCGCGAGATTTAACCCATGGCTAACGCCTGTTGCCAGGCAACGCCTATATGCCAGGTGCCGCAACACTCTCAATGCAATCACAAGTGTTATCTTTTCCCCTGAAATTCTTAATGATACGTGAAATTAATGAGCGTTCAATAACTCCTGCAACTACAATTTGTAAATTGTAATAAGTGTGCTATCAAGCGTCAAAAACGATCGTGATTAAGCACCAGAACATGCAAATGTATTCTGAACATTTGTTGACAAGTAGACTAAAGTACCTAGTTCTTCATTGTCCGCAAGTATGAAGTTGCGTTCATTATCCTCGAAACTTCATTCAATCTTTTAAGTTCTATGAGCTGAACATTTAATCGTTCACGGTAGCTCCCCAAGTCACTCTCAGATGATTGCCGAATAGCATTTGATAATTTAGCTATTATATTGTCAAATTTTACGCGACTCGGCTGCCGAGTGCGCAGTGTGAACATGGCTGAACTAAAATCCTACTTGGCAACCTAAGACAACTTGATTTTGTTTTGTTCACTGATTTATGGTCTTACTTGAGCAACGATAAGAATTCAGTTGCAATCAGTGATGAAAAAACTTTGTGCAGTTTTCACAGACATATGCTGCAAAATGGTTCCATTTCTTTGCCGAAAATAATTTAAATCTGTCTGTAGTGATCAAGATTGCGGTAGTGGAAACTTTGACGTGAAAATGAATCACCAATCAGCGTGTCGCTTTCGATGTGAGAATGGCCGCGCGGTTTGAGTGCACATACCAAAGATAAGATATTTTACGCCGAAAGCTTCGTCTTCGACGAATGCATTAGATAGATAGAACTTACAGTTATAATGTAACGGGAAATGATATATATTTTTACCATGGAGAACAATTTATTCTAATAATTGAATAAAATACTCGACATATGTCACTATAACGAGGTCGAACTTGTCCTTACGTGTTTCCTTTTGTTGGACGTAAAAAACAGCTATTTTGTGATAATCGTTTCCTCTTCGTCGATTTTATCATTAACGAGTAAATACTATTTTCTTGATATTAGGCAAAGCTGCTTTTTATTACAGATAAATAATTAAAACCTACAACACGCATGCTAAACACTATCGTGTGGTACTGAGTAGATAAGCACATGGGTTAAATCTCGAGAATTTGTTGAGATGTGCTTATCTGTCTTGCTTACCTCTATGCTAATAAATAGTATCGTTAATACATTACTTCGTCGCTTATTAGCTTTCAATTGCAGTTTCGTAATTTTGTCCGCTTATATTTTGTATGTCTGCGAATTAAAAAGATTTCACAACGTACATACGCACACACACCTTGCTGCCCCATCTCGTCAGTTTGACCAACCCCTCCGAAACATAGCTGTCAACGTCATGCAACAAACCTCTTGCGAAAATTGCATTGCATCGCTTGCTGCTCCGGTCTGTCCCCGGCATTAATGTGATGTGACACCCCAAACCTAACCCAACCCAACTAAGCTTTTTTTCACCTGCTTACAGTAACATACTCCATGCCCTGCGATTCTTTGATTTGTGTTTCAATCTAATTGCATTTCTTCTACTCGCTGACGCCCTATATTCCCGCAACAGCCACAAGACTGAACCCACCTGACGCATAACGATCATATTCTAAAAATATAGTGGACCAATACTACCTTGTACATTGTATGCTAGTGGACCCGTGCGTGAAAAATTCATGCAATAACCAACATCTTGAGTAAAATACTCAAACAAACTTAAACAAAATAGCAGCTTATATACAATGTGTTCGCTCTGTAGCAAAGATACCGTTGACACAGTCTTTCCACCTCAAATATGTTTTTCACTTGAGGTGCTCAAATTTTGACCTATGAAGAGAAAATTGCTTCGTCAGAGGAAAACAGTAAGCTAGAGGAAATAATTGTCTACTCCCCGTTAAAACTTATGTTTCGTCGGTTTCGTTGACAATTGCATCAAAGTGGGAAGAAAAGCTCAAGCAACGAAATCATGTGTGGGAAGAAACTACGAATCAAGGCATGCGAGTGCCAACGGAAGCTTCAGATATCTTCAGTGCTACGATTTCAACTTCGGCAATGCAAGAAGTGCATTCAGACATAAGATCGCCTTCTACTTTGCCGTTGATTCGATGTATGGAGAAGCTAATACTCGTACAAATCAGACTAAGCCTGCGATGTCTTCATTGTTGGAATTTCAACTGTCCCTGCTTAAGATATGTTTGCCATCTTCTGCAACCCGGCCTATTTTCTGCCCATCACTTTCAATGGAGCTTGAGAGGACAGCCAGAATCTCCAACCTGGACTAAATTCCGCCTATCTATTTCATTAAGAGCGTGACACCAAACATATCAATATATAAACACACGACGGTCATTCTTAGTATTAGATTCCTCAAAAAATACTGTTTTTTCAGCTCAAAACAGGGAAGATGGTCTTAATCCAGCGGGACAAAGTAAAGGGCACGGAAGAAGCAACTACCGCACAATCACGTGTCTCCTTCTTATGTGGAAGGTGCTGACGGGCATAATTTACGAGCGAGTCTACGAACACCTAAACTCGAAAAAATTATTACCGAACGAACAGAAAGAATGCCGCAGCATTACCAGGGGCACGAAAGACCACTTGCTCGCCGGCAAGTTCCTCAAGAAAGATGCCAGAAGCAAATAGAAAAATCTAGGCTTGGCTTTGGTTGAATATAAAAATGCATTCGACATGGTCCCTCACTTCTGGATTCTGGAATGCATGTATATCAACGGCACTGCCGGCAACATCCGCAATCTGATCGTGACGACCATTATCAACTGGAAGACCCAGCTCACAAGCGCCAATAAACACATCGGCGATGTGGGCATCAAGGGTGGAATCTTCCAGGACGACTCCCTATCTCCACTGCTATTTGTCCTGACCATGATCCCCCTCTCCGAGACACTGAACAAGGCCGGTCAGGGCTGCAACTACAGCCGTACCATGAAGCTCAACCACCTGCTATACGTAGACGATCTGAAACTCTACGCCAAATCAAAAGTCCAATTAGAGCAGCTATTCAACATGGTCCATCAATACTTTGATGACATCAAATGCAGCAAATGGGGAGTCCTCAACATCGAAAGAGGCGAGGTTACTGCGTCCGAGGGAATCAGCATTGAAAAAGGCACCATCACGAACGTTGAGGAGACAGGTTGCAAGTACCTGGGTGTCATGGAGTATAACACCATTCCCCACAGAACGATGAAAGATTCCTTTCGGAAGGAGTACCTCACTCGACTCCGACTCGTCCTGAAGTCACACCTCAATGGGGGCAACACCATCAAGGCAATCAACACCTGTGCCGTCCCCGTGGTCCGATATTCTGCTAGCATTATCAACTAGACCAAGAAGGACTGTACCGAATGGACATCAAAACCAGTAAGCTCATGACCAACTTTCGAGCACTGCACAAAAGATTGCGCGTAGACAGACCTTACCTCAACAGAAGAGAGGGGACGTGGCCTCATCAGCGTCGAGGACTGCGTCGAAGCGGAAAAAGGAGCTCTCTCCCAACACTTTGGACAGAACGACGACCTGTGGGCACGCTGCTTAATCGAGCCGAAGTTGCTGAAAGAGACAAAAACGGTTGACCATTTCAAACAGCGACGACGCCTCGATCGGACTAACATATGAACTAACAAATGAAAGAACATGAAGGTGTCCGGCAAGTATCTCGAAGCTGTTCACGACAAAATAGTCCCCGACTCATGGAACTGGCTTCTAAGGGGTAAGCTGACACGGGAAACAGAAGGCACAATCATGGCAGCTCAAGAGCAAGCCTTCAGAACTAGGTACATACAAAACAAGATCGACTAGAGAAACGTGCCTACTACCTGTAGAATTTGCAAGAGGTCGGACGAAGCCATCTACCACGTGATAAGAGAATGGGGAGGGCTGGCGCAAAAGGAATAGAAGCGCAGGCACGATAAAGTTACCCGCCACCTCCTCTGGACCCTCCTGCGGATAGATAACTTCTCGGTCAGTGAGAGGTGGTACGAACACGAACCCGCGCCCATGGTTGAAAACGAAGCCGTGCAAATCTACTGGGACAAGCGGATGGAAACTGATCGAGAACTTTACGCCAACCGACCGGACATCGTCGTAAAAGACAAACAAACAAACTCTATCTCTAGTGCACATGAGGGAAGAATTTTCACTGACCCAAATGATCTCGTCACCTACGAGAAATAAAATGTCTTAGATCTTTTCTTCGCTGATAACGCACAATTGATTAAAAATATTGAAATCCATGATACAGCATTATCTGATCATAGGCTTGTTGAAATAACGACTCAGCTTAGCGAACGCGATTCCCATAGACCGCACAAAAATTCTCAAAAAAACTCCATCTCCAGTCTACGGGACTTGAACGCTCACGATTAAGGGATAAATTATGACGGCTTGAATGCAGAACTGCAGTCAGTAAACTGGGACGTACTTCTAAATAACTCGATAGGAAGTGAGACCATCAATGAAACATTCGAAAACATTTTATTAGAAAAGTGCATGAAGTACCTTAGCCCGGTAAAAAGAAAATTTCAGAAAAGTCGACACCACAAATTCCGTAGAAGACTACTTAAGAAACGAGCAAAACTTATCAAATGCCAGCGATCGACGAAAAATAATACAACGCAAATCCGAGTGCAAAAAGAAGCTAGATGAAATAGAACGTCAGCTTGTAAGATCACATGATGAAGAAAAACAAGAAAAGTAAAAGAAAGCCATTGAAAAAATTATAAGCAATAGCAAATATTTTTTTGCCTATGCATCGCACCATTCCTCGATAAAATAAAAAATTGGGCCGCTGGTGAATGATACAGGATCGATTATTGAGGATGACCAGGAAATGAGCGAAATACTAAGCCGTCAATATCAAAATGTCTTTAGTGAAAAAATTCAAAATCCTAAAATCCCAAGAATTGATTTAACTACAGACTACCTAACGGACTTCGAGTTCACAAAACCAAGCATTGAACTATCCATTGATGAACTTAGCGGCAATAGTGCAGCGGGACCAGATGATGTGCCTGCAAAAATCCTTAAGATGTGCAAGCTAAGCATCTCTTACCCCCTATACCTTATGTGGCGGAAATAAATGGACGATGGAGTAATTCCACTCAACTACAAGCACGCGATTATTTCACCTATTCCTAAAGCTGGAAATAGCTTGGATCCAGCGAACTATAGACCTGTCTCCCTAACTAGCCATGTAGTGAAGACGTATGAAAGGGTCTTTAGAAAACACCATGTACATCATTTAGAAAGCATCAAATCAACATGGCCTTCGCCACAAATGTTCAACCACTTCGCAGCTGCTTGAGCATTATGACTCTATTCTCGACCTACTATGGACGTAATATATTTAGATTTTGCCAAAGCATTCGATAAAATAGACCATGGAATACTGCTACTCAAACTCTTCAACATGGGCATCCGTGGAAAATGTCTTAGATGGATCGAAGCTTCTCTGACAAACCGAACCCAAAGTGTAATCTAATACTAAGAATAACCTTCGTGTGTTTATATATTTATATGTTTGGTGTCACGCTCTTAACGAAATAGGCGGAAATTAGCCCAGGTTGGAGGCTCTGGTGCTCCTCTCAAGCTCCATTGAAAGTGATAGGCAGAAAATA
>LQNS02278138.1:1956932-1972833 GCA_001587735.2 Parhyale hawaiensis
CCACCCCGCTGGTCACGGACTGCAGCATCACCTCTGCACAAGATGGGCGGCGTGCATAACGTCGCCTGGACCTCGTCCGAAGTATCATCAAAGGTATCAAAGGTAAAGGTAAGGTTACCTACATGCGATTACACTCAAGATGGATGATACGTTCAGTTGTCGATTCAGACTCTGCTACAGTAGGTATTTTTCGAACATTATTGTATTTTGATATTCATTTAAGATTATTTATAATATGACGAAAGAATACGGCTTAGGGGCTGGGTGAAAATTACCCAGTGGGAAGCAATTACTCTTACGAGAGAAGACAATTCAGTTGTAGCCCGATGCAATTCCTTTGGACCTCTTTTAAATTAGCTGCACGTGAGGTAGAACAAAGAGAGCGTCCGTTTGTCCTTGGAAGCTGAAGAGACGGAGTCCCCTCATCCCAGGCCTCAGTACCAAACATGTATATATATATTTGTGACTTTGCGGACGTTGCTATAGAATATGCGGCTGATTAAAATAGTACATGAAGAATCTGTTATCGAAGATTTTATCCCTTCTATTAGTTTATTCAAATTTTCTTCTCATCGCAACGACATTGTACATGAACAAAATTTAAAATTTCAAGCGACGATATTATTTTGGCTCACCGCGTTTAATATTTACTACAAATAAACGAAGGAGCGAACAGATCATCACAAAAATATGGTCGTTTATTCTTCGTGATATCCGTAGTGTGTAAATCGTGCAAATTTCATTGAGATCCGTCCATAACTTTTTGAGTTATGGTACTAAGAAAAGTAGGCAGGCAAGAAAATAAACAAACACACAGATAAACGGGTCTCCATCAAAAATTAATAAACCGTTACTGCTAACATCCAAAACAATACTTATAAATTTTATTAAGACCCATTCATATTATTTTAAGTAATTTTGGTGACAGATAAAAAACCAAATAGACAGACAAACACAACAAAAACTTGAGCTCCTGGGCCGAGGTAATATAGTAGTAAATTTTTAATCCACAAGGTCCCATTTTTCATAATTTCGGGCAGTGTCTTGCTCTTAATCAATGTTATTCTGCAGATCGACCATACAGATTGGATTGCCAGGATTTGTTTACGTTTAGAGTAATATCATTCGTACGAGAATTTCTGCAAAGAAATTTTACATACAAATGTAACGCCAATGTTCAACTCAGGATTTGTATCGTTGCTGAAGTGTGCAGAGGTATCATGAAAACAAACTTTATTTTATTGATTTATTTTTTTTTATTTATGTACGATCCTTTGTTGAGGTCTGCAGTCAAGGTAGCCTTACTTTTACCATCACCGGGAACATTATATCGAATTTAGTAGCTTGGCCTGACGAATGTGCAATCCTGAATAATAATTTAATCGCTTTGGCCACTCCAGGTATTCTGAAAATACCCTCCGAGCGTGATATGTAAGCGGCTAGGCAATACTTCAACACTGCAACTCGCTTCCGTGTTAGTATGAAAGGTACACACGAAAGCGGTCTCGTGTCTATTCAGCTTGAGGGTACAACAGAGCTAAGTGAAGTGATAATTCTTAAGAAACGAGACGGGGGCCAGTCAGTTAGTGTACTCCGTTAAAAGCGAGTGATTTTCTAATGCATTTCAATGATTGAAGCTCTCACTGCGTTCTTTTTTATTATTTCACCAAAGTGCGTTGAGTCTTAACGCGCTCACTCGATGCATTTGCCATATTTCACCCGGACTATCTTTATTGCAGGAAAAGAGCAAACAATTATTAATATTGCCGGTGCCAGATGGTAGGTGGAAAATAGTAATGTAATCTTCCACTATGGAGCTTTTTCCAGTGCCGGAAGCCGAATGTGCACCATCTTTAAACTTGGGTGTAAAAACATGTTTTGTTTATGAAATCAGCAGACTATAGGAGTATTCGTTCTGATTTGGATATCAACACTACCAGTAGTTATAACTGTGGTCTATAGGGCTCAGTAACATAAGTTAATATCTATTGTTAGGCGTCATGATATTGACAATTATAATAAGGCAACTTAATTATTGGTAACCACGTCCAGTGGTCATAACTTTCCTAACTATCATCAGACGTCTTGATCTTGACAAATATTACCTGGATCTATTGACAATAATTTCGATAGTCTTTCTTCCAACAATAGTCACCAGGCGTAATAATTTCAAATCAAGACGACTACATATTGTAGGGCGTCACAGCCTTAGCAATCATTGACACGTATTTAGCTCTTGACTGTCTTTAATCTTCTACATTTCTTTAAAAATCTTACCAACTGAAACCAGTTTCCAAATATATTGTAATTAAATCTGGAAGAAAAAAAAAAATGACATAAATTTTCATGGTCCAGCATCATTTGTTTCTCCTGTACCATTTATTTTATTTTTTCCTAAAAGCTGCTCCAAGTTTACCGACTTGACATACAAAACCACGAGGCGGCCTGAGTGAAAAGCGTCCGTCGGCGGCTTATCAGTTGCCAGGGCGGCATCGTATGTTTATTTTGCCACGATATACTCCACAAGTTCAGGATGCCAAGGAATTTTGGCAGAAGGTTACCATGATTAATGGGAAGCTATTATATGAGAGGGGTGGAACCCGCTCTCAATCCATAGCCAATGAAATAGGGAACTATGGGCATACACTGAGTCAGAGGAAGTTGCATATCTGAGACAAACTATCTGTAAGGCCAAAAACTGATGTACAGGCGAGCTAAAATAGGGCGGACTCCATATGTTGTCGCATGATTGAGAGCAGTTCGAATCGTGGACCTGGTGCGATTGCCGGCTCCCGATTTCACTTCGCTAATTTCTACATAGTAGCAATACATTAGCAACGCCATGACACCATCTGCCGTGACCATTTATAATATGTGTATGAACTTCTACAAATGATTTCACCTTTGTTTCTACGTTGGTCACCGTGATTTTGAAAATAAAAGATAGAAAATTGCTAGTGAGTCGTCAATGAAGCCTTTACTGTAAATATAGGAAACAGCACTTCGAACTAGTATCGCCCATGATCAGAGAAGAAGAGAGGTCCAAAAATACGTCTAGATAGCACGTGCTACATTTTTTAGAAGATTAGCCTCTCATTTATTACTAAATGTGATGCATTTCTGAGCACTCAAGACACCGATAGAGGTCACGGCCTCGCAGCGTGTACCCAAATGCCATTTACCATGATTAGAGAAGCTAAATGACCACCATTACGTAACAGATGCATTTGAAGTTATCTTAGCCATCAATTTAGCGCCATTGACCAGGGTAGTAATAATTTGTCTAGCTAACAGTAGCAGTGATCTCTTTAGGGGTACTTATGAAATGCCTAGAACGAATCTTTCAAAGTGCAGAGGTCAGAGACGTTGGGGTTAGGGATGGGAATTTTAATTAACGATATCCCGTAGTAGTAGAAGTTTTACTAGCGCTTCAGTGGAACACTGCCTATATCGCGCCAACTATTCCTGTGTTTAACCACAGGCTCGTGCGCCGACTAGGGCACGTTTTAAATTGTCAATGATTTTTGTCCCGGATTTTCTGCCGGTAGGTCTCAGAGTGGTCAGTGCGCTACTGACAGGAAAAAGGCGCAAGTTGAGCATCTCCAACCCCCGGGCACGGCTGAACGCTTTCGCTCAGCTACGCCGCGCAGGGTAAGGAAACGAAATACAAGAAGGTAGAAGTCCAGCGGGAATAGGTGAGCCACCTCGATCGGCAGCCCACCTCCCGAAACAGAAGGGGAAGTATTGAGAGCCTACCTACCTTTACAAAACTAAGCTTCTCAGCAGGAACTGCGGCTACCGTACATCCCCTGCGAAGAAGACACTCGAGACCCTTAGCTGTGTGATGCCTAAACATATTGTGACAGGAAAAGGGCCAGCCACAGTATGCTCCTGAGAGCTAACGATATCCAGCTCGGAAAGATACGTAAAAGATGGAATAATAATGAGGGAGGGTAGGGGCTTTGTGAAACATTGCTTAGCGCCAGGAGTTTCCAAATAACAACACCTACACTAGTTTTACTGAATATTACTGTCCGATGTGTTGCAACTGCTTATCAGAGCATCGTCACTGTTGCTATTAAATGTTATTTCGCACCGTGACAAAAAGAGCAAGTAACAGGGCTTGTCTAAGCCTGAAGATGAACGAACTGCCTGTAAGCTGAGAATCGTTATTTCTACCCACAGACGTTACTGACAGTTGCTCCTAAAAAGAGTTTTAGTATATGGCTCAAACACTTTTTCAGAAACGAAACGTCTCCGAATATAAGACGTAATTAGCTTTTTAGTGGGCGTATACGAGGGGCATTCTTCAATTTTTAATGTCCCTACGCCCTAACCCAATTCCAGCTTGCTGATGTTGAGCTTTGACATGTGCAATGATTTATTTACCTTTGTTTTATTTGGCAACAATTGCAGCTCTGAATTATGGTTTCTGTTTCACCATGGATTGAACTGACTTAAAGGTGGAATTGAAACTGCTTGGTATCGCGTAGTGATTTGTTTTCTTTTTTATTTGAATGGACGCACACCACAGGAGACTTTTGGTGAAATGAAACTAACTAATGGTGATGGCCCCATCATATAACTCTGAATTCAAACATGGATTGAAATCGATTGGAACCGATCCCAGACCTGGTCGACCCCCTTCTTCCTTTGATGAGGCATCTGCCAGTCAAGTTGAGGCTAGATAACGCTAGATAAGTTTTTAAAAGACTGATTACACAGGATGGAACATGAGTCTATCCCCATGGTCCAGAGACCAAAGCCCAGTTAGTGCAGTGAAAGCACTTTGACTCACCAGCTCCAAAGAAGGCAAGGCTGCGGCCCTCCGCTGGCCAGGTCATGCTCACAGTCAAGGGCCTGGACGGAGTAGTGATGACGGACTTCTTGGCAAAGGGCAGGACAATTACAGGAGCCTATTATGCTTCACTTGTGAAGAAAACAAGAGAAGCTATCAACATCAAGAGGCGGGAGAAGATCAGCAAAGGTAAGCTCCTGCGGAACAGCGCTCCGTGCCAGATTAGATCAGAAACACGGGCGTGTGGCTATAAAATCCTCCCATTCTCCCTATTCTAATAACCTCGCCCCCACAGACTCACTCTTCCCACCCGTGAAATTGTTTTTAGAAGGAAAGCATCACTCAAATGATGCAGCCTTGATTTATGAAGCTACGTCATGGTTGGAGGAACAACCTAGGGTGTTCTACAAGCGGTTTCCAGAGCAGCCTCACACAATGGGGAAAATGCGCAACTCTGGGTGGCTACTACGTAAAGAAAGACCAATAAAAGTGCCAAGTTTCGTTGCTCTACTGCTATGGGAAGGGGTCAGGGCCATAACTTATTGAACGACCCCTCGTATTATATACGATGCTAGTTCCATATTATAAGCAGACCATGCTTAATACCATCATTGAAGTAATCCAAATATTTTATGCTCTACAAATAGATGCAGGGTCACTTACAGTCACCTATCTAGCGGAATATTTCTTATTAAAAAGAGAATAAATAGAACAATTCTGGTTGAACAAATTTATTAACAATACATTATATGGCGAGTGCTCTGGCACTCCGAGTGCGCACACATCCGATAGACAATGCAACGCTTACGAAAAACCAAATATCATATCTGGCCTGAAACCACTATTTATTTTCTATCATCACCAAAATTTGAATTAATAATAGTTTGTGTAATTTTTGGAAGATTCGACCGTAACATGTTTAGTTATGTATATCCTAACAAACACTTAGAAAAACAAAAAGTCAAACCGTGAAGTGAAGGAACACAGAATCAGCAAAATTTCATCAGTTCTGCCTTTAACATTTCTAACAATTCCGAGTAAATTTCATAAATATCCATCAATAACTTGGGAAGTTTTGTTCTGCTAATCATAAATGAAAGATGCAAACGAACCGGTCGTTATTAAAATTTGGTCATTTGTGTCTTTTAACACAATAACAATGACTGCAAATCTTAAACACATTCGTTGATGATTTTTAGATTACCGTATGTCCTTGGGAAGCACAAATCAAACATTAACTCCAATAAATGGACAAACAGATCAAAAAAGAAAGTTGGTTATTTACTTTTCGCAACGTTTTCAACAGTACTCGGTAATTTCGGGATAATCTCACCACAAGTTTTTCAGTTGACATGAATAAAGAAGCAGACTAACAGACGTTTTAGTGGATCTTGACTAAAGGCAGTCATCAGTTTCTCCCAACACACCTAATAATCCCAGTAAATTTGTACAGGCCAATCCAAAACTTTTTGAGTTTTTTGGTGACTGAAAGACAGACAGACAGACAAGCTCGACACAAAATTACCTCCGCAGCGGAGGTAACTGGGCGTTGTCTCAGTTTCAATGACACTTCAGACGGCGCATACATGGTAAACCCTAATGATTTAATGCAAGATCTTCCTGGAACCAGCATATTGTTTTTGTAGTAAGTTTATTTTGCAATACTTTACTCGAAATTCAAATTCGATGTGGTTATCGATTCGTGACGATGTCCCGTGTTCCGTTTACGGCTAAACGGATTTGTAACTCATTTTATCGTATGTTTGTGCTGCCCTGTATTCTACTTTTATTAGCGGCAATAATATTCAGGCGCGCTTATTCATCAAGGGATGGGGAAGCAGTGAACAGATTTACGGCAGAGTTTGGGGAGAAATCGGTACACATCACAACAATTCTGCTGGTGCGACTTACGAAAATTAAAAGGACAGAACAAAGCTTTTACTTGGTTAGCTCAACGAGAAATATTGTAGCAAAATCAACAAGATTTTTTAGTTGAGCTTAATAAAAAGTTAGCGATACATTACAGCGGTTTTACCAGGATAGCTCAATGCCAAATCCTGGGATATAATGCAACAGTTGAATAGAAGACCTTAGGATACACATCATTTGGCAACACACCACAACACCGTAACTAGTGCAGTTGAAGGTATATTTCGGAAAGAAAATGTATTAACGTAATATAATAGAAAAAAAAATCCGGTGATACAGGGAAACAATTTCACAAGAATAAAATAGCCGACTGGAGGAAATGAAGTTAAAATTTCAGTATAGATTATAGAGGTTATACTAGCATAGGACTGAAAAAACATCAGATTGTACGAGGTGTGTATGAAAAGTTCTAAGAGTCGTGTATAGAGAGCGTTGATACATTATCGAACCTATGATTTTTTCTAAGTACAACCTTTTGTAAATATTCCTACCAAATTTTTACATGCTAACATATTTCTTGTTTTCTTGTAAATTTTTGAATAAGCAAGGGTTTGGGATTCAGTGAAACCTGGAGGAAACAGAAATCCCTGCACTCATTACTACCTGCGTTTGCAAGGCTTGGCTGTCTTATTTATTTATGACTAGATGTTGAGAACAAGGCCAGGATTACATACAAAAGGAATCCTCTTCCACCAAGACAATGCAGCAGCCCACACCTCAGGATTTGCCATCTCAACCATTCACGATTGTGGATTTGTTTTTGTTCCATATCCACCTTATTTGCTAAGCCTGACCCCTCTAAAATTTATTATTTTCCTCAATGAAAAACAGCTCTGGGTGGTCGCCCTTTTGTCAGTGCTGACGTCATCGTTACAGTCGAGGGGTTTCTTGCATACCCAAACAAAAGAGTTAACCTACACCGGGGTAAAAGCGCTTCACCGTCGTTGGAGCAAGTGTTCTGCCCTTGAGGGGGGGCTTTGTTGAATATTAAATTATCAAAAATCCCCTATTCGTTTCAGTTTCTCTGAAGGTTAAGACTTTTCATAGACCCATCGTGCAATGCAATGGCTTACTGCAAAAAACTCACAGTGGACAAAGTGTGTTAGAATAGACAATACGTGTCATGGTAATAAGATGAGGTGCATGAGGAAAGACATCGAGTGTTCAAGTAGATGCGATACGTTGAGGTGGACAAGAAGTATCAAGAGTCATAGGTCTCACAAAGGGCGTTAGTCGTAAGCTATAAGAGGATGCATCCCAGTGTAGCTACCAAACAGATAACCCAGGCAATTTCAGGGGTCCTCAGCGTTAGGTTAAACGAGGAATATTAGGTTAGATTAAGTGTTGAGCTAAATAAAAAGCGTTATGCAAGATGAAAAGTATTAATTTAGATTAAAAGTGTGACATTGACGCAATACTACTTTCGTAGTTCAAGCCTAAATTTTGCGGCACAAGAAAATGTGAACTAAAACAGTTCAAGATAAAATCAGCGCACACATTACAGTAGAGTGCACTAAAGCATGTCAAACAAGTCCTAGCACACTATGCAATGGCTTACTGAGGTTACTCAAGGCTAATCTGTGGATACAAGACAATGGCCTTACTAGCCGAGCTAAAGGGTATACCCATGGACACAACAAAACAGTTTTGATAGCATAACCCAATGTATCACTCGTGAAACAACATAAAAGTTCATTCAAGTATATGTACATGACCCCATGTGGAGCGCCGCAAAGAAGAAGGCCAAACAAGTCACTGCAGAAAGCATGTTGGTACGCCACATTTTTTTTTGGATTCGCATCATTTTTTGGATTTATTTTCAGAAGACCTCACAGAGGTTTCCGTTTCTGAATGGTATGACTTTTCTGCATTGGTAAGCATCTTAGGCAAGCAACTGGCAGCTGTGAAAATCATATGGGGTGTGATTGTTTCCTATACCTTTAACTTTGAACCTAAAAGTTTAAATGTACCTGTGCTGAACTACCCGTGACCCGTTGGGTCACTAATAACTTATCCTGAGTAGTTCATGTTTTTTTCTATTCGATTCAGGGACTTGGAGTAGGTTATGTCAGATTCTTCAAGTGGGCACCAATATATAAATATACGACTATATCTCTGAAGTGAAAGTACAGCCGAGGCGTAGATGCATGTTGATATACAATTTAACTTTAAAAAACAGTAAACGCATACTATTCTTCAACCGTCTTAGCTGCTGATACTAACCAAACAAGTTATATTTCAGAATTTCTACTCTTTAGTACACTTGAAGTAGTATATAGTAAATGATATCCAAGTTACGGCGCTCCCAAAATATCAGTTCAGTCCTGAATCTCGAACGAAAATATTTCGCCAATGGTTCCATCAACTTGTTTGTTCTTCAAGAAGTGGCTGATGTGATGGTGCAGAACACTCAACTGGCTCTTATAGCTGAGTGACTACGAGAACTGAGCGTGTCAGGAAGCTACATCAAACAGCCACCATGTAAAGGTCACAGAGTTCGGGTGCATCCGTCATTGATACTTCCATCGATAAAGCCTCATTAAATCTTTGACGCTCGAATTTCTTCCTAGCTCTTAGCGCAGATTGTATGAACAGTGACATACAAGCAAGCGAGCAAACAAGTAAGTTTATCAGAGTTTTATAATTATACTAGAGTGCCCGCTCTGTCAGAAATGACAGTGAAGAATATGAGACGACCTGTCTTTATTTAACATACCTTTGTCACTCATATGCTTCTGAAACCTACGCTACAACAGCCGACTCAAAGTGTAATAAGAGATATGTGTTCTCTTTCAATTCATATTAGAAGCACAATCGTTTCCCACCATAGGTCACAAGCGGAAAAAATTTCGACTTGTTCAGTGAATTTAAATGAATTGCCCACCGCGTTACCATGATACCGAACCAGCATAAAATACATTGAAGATTTTTTTGTGTTGATGTGAAATCTGCCTCGTCAAAAAGGAAAATAGTAGGATGAAACAAAAAAAAAGTCTACTTCCCGTGAAAAAATTATCGCTTCGTCCGCCCTTTGTAGATTGACTTTTGGATTTGTACGGAGTAAGCTGAAAACAAGCACGCGGTTCGATATATGGAGCAAGTTATATTAATAAGACTGCATGGCCGAGCGAAGAGAAGCTGTAATAACGCTATTGTTTTGATTTCAAAAATTTTTTCGAGAAAAAAGTGCATTACGGCAATGGAAAAAGGATCCGTTTTCTCTATTTTCTACTTCCTGGTCATCGATCTCCATAGAAACGCAACTTAATTACAAAATCCGAAACCTGGCCTATTTTTTGCCTTTCTATTTTGTTAAGAAGGGAGACACGAAACATACAAATACATAAACATATAAATAAACAAATGAACATACAAACGTGTTTATAATATTGATTGATAGATATATTACAGAGTGTTTCGACGAATAAATCAGAAATCAACCAAGGAATATCATTGGCAACTTTAAATTTAACAAACGTTCCTCAATGTGGCAAATAAATAACAATTCTTATTACGAGTTTAAAATCCTGAATATAAGCTGATCCTAAACGTGTATGAGAAAAATCTAAGCTTAGTATGAAATCACAACGAGTGTCTTCATAGTAGTACAATGTTGGAGAACTAAATTAAAAAGTGACTACTTTATGTCGATTCAGTATAATCAAATCATAATGCTTGTACTAATTTTCAAACCGTACAGAATTGACTAAAAAGAACACTAACTATATGTGAGCTCTGCCATCAGAGAGGACTTCTAACTCTACACTCTTTATCCAACTGATCCCGGCTCTTCTAATCTTACTTAACGCTCTTCATCTAACCTAATGCATCTAATTCTCCTCATCTAACTGACACTCATCATCCAACCTAATGCTCCTTATCTAACAGACGCTCCTCATCTAACCCAACACTTCTCACTTAAGCCAACGCTCTAACATCCTAAATCTGACCTGATCTCATCATCTAACCCAACCCTTCTCATCTACCCCAATGTCCATCATCTAACGCTATGCATATTATATAATCTAACTTACTCCTTTTAACCTAACACTCTTAGTATAACCTAATTTTCAATTAACCTAACGTTCTTCATCTATAGTACAATTTCTTGTTGTAACAAACAATAACAAAAAAGTTATTCATATAAGACTCTTGAACTTCCAAGTCAACCTCAAAGGTCCTGTAGGTCACTGCTAACGGAGGCACTCAACTCAAGTTGCTGCGAGTTCAATAGAAAAGAGAGGTGCAAAAAGACTCAATTTTAAGTTATAGGAAATACTGGCTTTTTAAACAAACCTATTTTTGTAACTGAAAATATGGTATCAAATAAAGCTTCGGGTTATAAAATCGCCATTAGGTCTTCAGGTGCATTACTGCATACATTCAGTGACACATAGAGTTAGCACACGTGTTGTAGTAGTGACTAAGATACACAGATATGTTGCAGACCACGCATCCGAAATGTGTTTTCTTGTCCGACTTTGAGGGACATACACCATGAGATTCTTCATCTCTTATGCACTACCAAATGTACTAGGGGTGGGTAGCTCAAAGGCAGTACATATTTGATCTAAGAACACCCTTCGGTCACGTGTTCTGCAACGTAGCTGTGTGTCCTACTCACGACATCACGTGTGCCAACTGTATATGGAATCGAGATATGGATCAATGCACCTGAAGGCTTAAATTGCCTTGTTTTAACAATAAAAACTGCTATTTAATGCCATGTTTTAGCTATAAACATATTTTTATCTATAAAAGCCATTTTTATAACTCAATTTTTTTTAGCTCTACTGTATCAGCTGTGACTTAGGGCCAGTACCCTCTTCAGCAGTAACCCACAGGTCTTGGATACTGCCTTGGAAGTTTAAGAGCCATTTGTGAATAACTTTTCTTTTATATGCAGTATATTTACTTATTTACAGGATATATATATATATATATTGTAAATTGTCTTGCCTTTAAAATTTTTACTCAACACCCCGTATTGCAAACCGTGGGTACATGGTACCAAAACCACCTACTAGTACAAGGGGGGGGGGGCAGAGAGAGCGAGACGATGCATGCTTTTGCAACACTGCCCCAATTAATACTGAAGCTACTGAGAGGATAGGGTTGCTCTCTGCCTTGCGTCAATGCGAAACATCTCTGAAGTCACTACCTTCGGGTAGCTCATACCCGTGATTAGTGTTATAGGGTTACTTAGCCTAACTCAACGCTCATTATCCAACACTACACTTTCAATCTAAAGAAAATCATAAAAAAATGAACGCTCCTAATCCAACGTGACGCGTTTCATCTTACCGAATGCTCTTCTCATGCACTCCTCATCTAACCTAACGTTCAACTGAATCAATTTCTCCATACCTAACCTAACATTTTTCATGCAACCTAATACTTCTCACTTAGCATAACGCGTTTCATTTTACCTAACGTACTTCACTTAACACTTTTCATCTAACCTGGAACGCTCCATCTAATGCCGGGGGCATATATTCACACGTTCAACTCGTTTTTTAGGATGTGCAGGTCGGCTATGGTTTCCATACATTATGCCGTGCGAGTTTCACATGCTCGCACCAAGTTGCCTGGGTGTAGGCATAGTGTGATCGCGGCATATTGCAATCTAACGCTCATAGACTAACATGACGATCAACTATCCTAATGCTTCCCAAACTTAAAAAAAGTTTCATCTAACCTAACACTACAGCAGCACTCTGACTCGATGGCTGGTCTCAATTTTACGTTTATTTGCTAATGTATTGGCTCTGAGTGCGCCTGTCCCTGTAGTGGGATTGGAGCATATTATCGGTTTCACGACCAACGACAGGCGTACGCGCGCTGACCCTAAATAACATTCGTGCAATATTTTGGAGTATAATATTGAGTTTTGTAGTTACATGTCAGTGAATTCATCGGTTACCGTCTATTATTATTATGAACCTAACTTTTATTCATTGACAGTCACCGAAAGTTACATTATGGCTACGTTGTCCAGGAGATGTGAAGTTCAAGAAGTAGAAGTTCATCGCTAACCCCGGCTTAAGGCAAAGAGAAGTCCTTACAATAATGAAATACACTCAGCCAATTTCTTTGGTGACCAATTAGATTTGTGTTACTGTTACTGCCTGCTGTGACACGCAATTTTACCTATATTGTTTTAGACATCGCTTTTTCACTCTTCAATGAATTCTTTAAAGTAGAGCAGTCTCCGTTTTAAAAATGTCATAAGAGCCCATGAAAAGGATTATTAGACAGCGTAAAAAAAAATGAAAATTGATGAGCGTGTACTCACCAAATGAATTTGAGTTTTTTTTTATTCGAAATCGGCGTAGGAGCTGAGGAACTAAGGTGGTGAGAGACCGATCCCAAGGAACTCCCACCTACTACCGTGTGGGGTCGCAGAAGAGTAATCCACACGAGAGCTTTGTTCTTCTGTGTTGTCATTTTCGTTTCGTCTCCTAGAAATGCGTTACGCCTTGTTTTCTTAGCAGTAGTATCACACTAACCAGCTTGAAACCTATATAACTCACCCGAGATCCCATATAATTTGAGTCCTTAGTGCAGAAACGCAAAAATTAGAATTCCTAATACATGCGGCGCGAAAAGGAAAGGATTATTTCCGAAGTGCTAGTAAGCGTTCTTGTTGACACCACTATTGGACCTAACATTATTTTTTGAGGACCTAAGATACTCTAACCTTGCCAACAATTACGTTTTCTAAAACAAAAAACAAACAAAAAATCTAATCCGACCTGGTTCGTCGTGATCTGGCTTTACTCAGTGCAGGTACAGTGCCGGCAAAACAAAATTACACGTCAATGACAAGACAAGAGAAATGTGAGTTAGTATTTCGTTTCCCCTACCCGGCATAAGAGAACATGATGTTAGTGATGATGCATTCCCTCTGCCCACTCATAGCAAACGTCCATCACCCAGCCATCCTTCAGCGAGGTTTTTGATAACTTTATACCTACTGCACACAATGGGTCAAAAATGCTTCAAATGAAAGAGTAAGCCCTTGCCTTAACAAGGCTAGAAAAGGGAGACTGAAATGTGAAACGTGAAGAGCTAGAGATTCTTTCTGGTACCCCGACTTTGAAGACCCAGGTCCTTCTTCAGGCGATCGTGAATTGTCGTGCGACGTTCTGGAGGAGCTCGAGGTGTGTGTTTTTGAGTTCAACGTCAGTTAAAACATCATTTGGAATAACCTCACGCTTCAGAAGC
This sequence comes from Parhyale hawaiensis, assembly GCA_001587735.2. Taxonomy (NCBI): domain Eukaryota; kingdom Metazoa; phylum Arthropoda; class Malacostraca; order Amphipoda; family Hyalidae; genus Parhyale; species Parhyale hawaiensis. The sequence continues at coordinate 1,970,887 of LQNS02278138.1, forward strand.
TTATTTGTTCTCAGTGTAGTTTTTGTAGGTGTGCAAGAGCCTGATTTCTTCTGTAGTACCGTCCTGTTGGTCATTTTGTCCCCGACCGCTGCAGCTGGTAGATTGTCTCTCTTGACTTCCCCAGATCGATGGTTACGGCAATCACAGAGTCGCCTTTTCTAGCATAGTTAACGCAAGGGCTTACTCCTTCATTTGGAGCATTTTTTGAACCATTGTGTCGAGTAGGAGTAAAGTTATATGACTTGAAACTTATAAGAAAGTAATTATAGGGGCAGTGCGCGCAGATAATCACTATGCACGTGCCTGCGAATAGCGAAGGTTAAAAAATATGTGAATTACAGAAGGGAAAATGAAGCGAAAAAAGGATGAAAGGGTGGAAATATACGGCAATCTTCACCTGGCCATTCACTACGGCCAACAGTGAAGCGTAGTGGGTCGGCATGAGCGACCCACTATTAACCTCACGGCAGCAGCACACGACTTCGCTGAGGGTTCGCTGGGTGATGGACGTTTGCAATGAGTGGGCGGAGGGATGCATCATCACTAACATCATCTCGCTATATTCTGTCGGGTAGGGCAAACGAAATACTAACTCACATTTCTCGTGTAAACTTTTTTCTTGCAATTGAAGTGGAAAGATTTTTTTTGGCCGGCACTGTATTAGGCATTGTTTCCTTTGAAAGTGTGTTTTGGATCACTTTGTGATGGTTGTTTTGTCTAAACGTAATTCGTAAACAAGATGTTTGTGTTTAAGTTTTTTGAAACTGGATATTTAGTCCATAGGAATAGTGAAAAAGTACACATTTTGGGAACCCGACGATTTTGACTAGCGCATAGTCTAGGACCGGGCATTTCTTGCATCGCCTTAATTTGGGCTAAGAATTGAACGCTGAAATGTTTTCTACAGGAATTGTTCCACTGGAGTAAAGCGAAAGCCGTGCTGCATTGACAATAGGGCAAGACTATAAATACTGGTGCTTCCCCGCGAGCTGCTTGCGATGCTTTCTTGGATGTGTTCTTAGACTTTAGTCTGCCTTGAAGCTCGTGCTATGCTGTGGGTCAAATGTTCTGTAAGCCATTCATCAGGTTACTAGAGCTTACACACTCCGTACAGTTCGGATGAGGGACTATTCTTCTCTAGGAGGCCAATGTCCTGCTTCACCATGGCGTACCCATCCTCTACTTCGATTTTGCCACTTTTCCACTCGGCTGGTTCGGTTTCCCTATTGCTGTGTAGCCACTTCATCGTTCCATCTTCGGCGAGGAGGATACCGACCCACAGCTCTTTGTTAGCTGAAAAATGGTTTACATCGTTATTGGCGCTGCATAACTCACAAACAGCACCGTTGCACAGGGTTGAAGTCGAGGCACGTTGTAATAAAATGAAAAGGCAGCGCACAGAGGAAACATGTTGTCACTCACACACATACACAGTCTATGATTGCACTCACTAACTCAAGTAAAAAAAATTGTTGCGGTTGCTTTTCATTTTCTCGATGGCTTGCTCTTCTTCTGATCGTTTCTCGTATGATACAATCGTGCGACTTCGAGTTCTATTTCATCATACTGCAGTTTGCACTCAACTTGCAGCTGCAATAGTTTCGCTGATTACTGGCATTTAGCAATGTTGCACGTTTTCAAGCAGTCGTTTGTAATATTTGTGGAGTCTACTTTTTAATTTCTCTGGATAAAGGAGCTTCATCTAGTTTCCCACCAGTAGTTTTCCAAATATCTCATTGACACCGTACTTTCACTTTCAATACAATTATTAATGATTATGAGAATATCAAAAATTTCAAATCAGCACTCACTTTGATAAAACGCTTAGACACTTTTTCCAAAGTTCTAAAAACTAGTTTTTGATCATTCCCAATTTTATTAAGAACAATTCTTGAGTAAAAATAAACACAAGCTACATAAAAGGCGACGTTTCGGCAATCAACAAAT